>JAPYZI010000097.1:0-85955 GCA_030523105.1 Ophioninae sp. A BG-2022a | reverse complement strand
ATTTTTGGCAGAATTTCAAAGTTGGACCATCGATTTTTGCAAATTTTTCCATACATACCCCTTTGCGTTTTTTTTTGCGATTTTTCAAGTGGACTTTCCAGGAAAACTATAAGAGATATCGATACGAATCCAACGCCATTATCTAAGTTAGGCAAAAACCTTTTCCAAACACCCCTATTGAATGTCCATAGGATAGAAGGCGCTCCCTCTACGACCTTTTGAAATATCGTCATTTTTGAGATTCCGGAAAAGTGGCCTGGGAAGTGGAAAAAAATTTTTTTCCGTTTTTGAACTCCTAAAATTGTCTATTTTATCGGAAATTTTCTGCTGATTACGAAAACGCCCGAATTTTTGCCGAAAGTGCCAAATTAGACTGAGAAAGTGCAAAAAAACCTCTCTGGAATATTTTTTAAACATTTCTCTCTACAAATGGAGAGTTCAAAGCGGATTAAATGGTGGATTTGTTTTCGAGGTATAAAAATACATCGACTTGGACCTTACCCAAATGGTTGCGCTCACCAACAAATTTTGCTTTCACTTTTATTATATAGATTACCATTCGTGTCTTTTTATTATTATTATTATTATTATTATTCCACGTTTTTCAATCGTTATTACCATTATATTATGATTATACAGGGTCCACCAGACACTATCACACGTGATTGGTTGCCTTTAAAACTGAATAATAATTCAAGGGTTGATCTGGGAACCGTACATGCTTATATATCGACTCAGAATTTCACCCTCAACCCTCCATTTCTCAGATACCGTTCCGTCGTGGGACACCCTGTATACTGTTACGATAATAATCGTAGCAAGGCCTTTGACGAAAAATTGAAAAATCGGGGAAACGGAACGTTGCTCGGAAATCTACAGCCCCTATTTGCCCAATGGTCCGTACATCGGTGCGCCACCCTCGTTCCATTTGGCAACAAAATTGTGTTCCTCCACAGTCTGGTAATCGTGATTCCAGAAAGTACTTTTCCCAAATGATCAAAGCAGGATTCTACTTTGTAACATTGAAAAAGTCGAATTCTGTTGTTTCACTTTTTTCAAAAGTAAATAACTTCAAGTCTCCATGAACATGAGCAAGTTTTTTAAAATCGGATAACGAATATTGATTAATTAAAAACTGAACGATTACAGCGAAATTAATTAAAAACTGAACGATTACAGCGAAATAAAATTCACAAAGCCATGAATCAATGACTGACCTCGAAACGCTGAAGAAGGAGATCCAGGATACCAACGATTTTGTTACTCAATAAAGTGGACTCGATGTTCGTAGCGTGGGCGGACACAGCAGCCTTGTACACTCGACAGACCGAGACGATGCTCCTGAGAAATATAAAAATGACACATGGAATCAATGACACTTTTTTACATGCCGCGCAATTTGAAAAGATAGCTACAACGCTCTGTAAATAACCCTCGAAGTACATGCTTCCTCATTACACGTTAAAATCAGTATACCGAATCCATTCGTAGCTCTACTAAAATTATAATGTACATTAAATATACAAATCGATTAGGCATCCAATAGAATGGCGTTATCTACGATTTTACAAAGCTTTGAATCGAAATAAACACAAAAAGTAAAGCTTCAACGCAGCCGTCGCTCAGAGACACTCAAATTTCACCAGATTTGCGGTCAGATGAATTTAATCTACGTTATTACGATCCAATTGTAGGTGGAAGGAGATACCTACTTGTTGGGTAGGCTATGAGTGCTGTTTTGAACGTTCAATCCAAGATTCATGAGGTTTGTCAACGTCTCGAGCCCATTCAACATTCTGAATACTTCCTGATCGGTTGGAACCTGATATTAAAAAAGGAACATCCATTTAATTGCCTGGGAAAGTCAAGTAGAAAATATCAACTTCAGTGTTCATCGAAATTATGAGAATCGAAGCCAAGCAGCGAATCTAAACAGTATTAGTCTCGACTAACAGCAATTGTACTTACCGCCTTTACGAACGTTCTTGCTATTTCGCCCAAGCAGCGCTCCAGCCTTGCAACAGCGACGCTCGGCCAAACCATTTTCGTATGATTCGCCAAGAGTTTCTCTAACTCTTTCAGATACTGTCGTAATTTTGCTTTGTTCGGCGACTCGATCGGAGCAACCTGATTCGCCGTTGCATTTTGCATCTCCCACTCTTGACCTCTCGCCGAGATACGTTGTTTCAATTTTCTGCTTCGTCTCTTCAACGCCTTTTGCTTCTCTTTGGCCGCTTTCGTTTCGTCGCTCGTTACCACGCCGTTCATCGTCGCTGATATTTGCGGCGGTGTTATGTCCCGTATTTGAGCTATGTTGAATTTCTGAAGATCGTCGCGCGAAAGCTCCCGTCCATCGTGCATTTTTTTGACGGCCTCCAGATGAGTCTTCCATTTAAGATGACTCAGCAAACACACCTCGTTTGGTATCTGTGCAGAAATAACCGTCGGTTTGCTTTACAATTTTCATGTTCGTGCGTATTGAAACCGATCAGTTGAAAGTATTGGTAGGTGATATCTCAGGAGTTCTATATTGGAGAAACTTTTTGAAAAACAAAAATACAAGAACTGGTCGATTTTTCTGAAGTAATTAAAAAGTGATCGATCTCTTGGAAAAAGTCGGAAACCGGTCGATCTTTTCAAAAAAATTTAAAAAAAAGTAATATTTTACCTGAGTACCACAGAGTGTACACTGTTTCTGTGCCGGATACGATTTCAGGGTGGGTGGAACTTCCTCGGATCGTAATATTGAAGATTCGACGGCCCTTTGGCGTATGTTCTCGATATTTTCACCGTGACGACGCGCCGATTCTTGCTGTTTCTGCGCTATTTTCTTCTGCAATTCTTCTTGATTCGCCAGCTGTGCAGCGTGCAAAGCGGACAGGCGTTCCTCTCGATCCCGTGCTTTTTCACGCGCCAATTCCTGTTATGTCTTTTCGTTACTTTTTTGTTACTTATTCCCGCAAACGCTAAACCCGAAACTGGTGAAAACCCTTTCGTAAACTTCTGCGAGAAACCTTCCTTACCAAACGTTCTTTTTCTCGCTCCAATTGCATTTTGCCAACGCGCTCCTCGCGTTCCCGTCTCGCTTGCCGCATTTTTTGTATTCTCAATTGTCTGTCGGCTTCTATCGCGCGACGACGCTCTTCAGCGGCCGCTTCCTTCGCTGCTTTTTCTTCCTGCCTCCGTTGACGCTCTTCCTGAATTCCCTGAAACCAAATGTAACGATAAATGCGAAATTGATGAACACGATTTTTGTTTTCCTTCGACATCAACCACAACAATCAGAAAAATAAATTACTTTAAAAAATTATCAAAGAATGGTAATCAAAAATTACTTTTAAAAATAATAAATTTGAAGTTAAAAAATCATGTGAATAAAATTGAGTAAATAAATAATTAAATAAGTGAATAATTGTATAGATTTAAAAAAGAGAAAAATACGAATAGGCGCACGGTCATAAGAAGAGGATAATTAAAAAGAGCAACTAGCTTTGATGATCGTAATGAAGCGCGAAAAATGTAGAGTTTTCGGTTCTTGAAATTAATCTTTCATGTTTCCAGATTCCAACTGATAATCCATTAAATTTCAAAAGATCGATAACAACAAAACAAGAGTTCGTTCCACGTGGAATCAAACCAGAAGAATCATACCTGAAGGCGTTCCTCCTGTTCTTGACAGAGCGCCATAAAGTCGTGCCTCTTGTTTTGAGCCTCGAGTTCATTTATGAAAGCGATTTCCTTGAGCTTGGAATCCTCATCGTGGGCCTTTCGCACAATCTCCAACAAGTGCTGGGTGCGATTTTCCTCGGCTCTCTTGAGCTTCAATTCCATTCGCACTCTCTTATTCTCGATGAGCTGATTTTTCGCGCTCTTGACGTCTTCAACTTTGTTCAAGAGCTCGCGAAGACGCTGCGACTTCTTCGACAACAGAGTTTGACGCTTGTGCTGGGCGCATGCCTGTTTCGCTTGGTATCGACGCAGCGTTTCGGCGAGTGAACGCTTCCGGGATGGCGATGAGAGCTTTTGATGAAGCTCCAGAGCTCGACCTGGATGGCGAGCTACGAGAGCTTGCAATTGGGCCAGAGTGTCCAGTCTCTCCGCCCATGACATGCCTTCGAGCATGTTTTCGTAACTGTGGAATTTACGAGAAAAAAAACGATTAAGAAATAGGTATAATATTGATTTTTTATTTTGCCTCTGACGAAAAGTCAAATCAAACAAAAGGTTGTAAAATCGACATTCTCACCGATCTTCCAAACTGATATCGTCGTTATCATTGAGCTGTCGAACGGTATCAGCGTCATCGATCTCAAGTACCGTTTCCCCGTCGGTCTCATCGGTTTCGGTATCAATATCAATTTCCGTTGATTCTAACTCCATTATTTGTCTCTGCAAAAATGCTTCCTCGTCGGATAATTGTTGCGATCTCTGCGAGTCCGCTTCCTCGGTTTTTCTCTCTTCCTCCAAAATAATCCTCTCCCTCTCGGCCTGCGCGGCCATGAATTGTTGTATCCTCTTCTCCAGTAATTCCGCTTCGTTTTTGAATACCGCGGCAATGACTGACGTTGAATTCGTATCGTCGAGTGCATTAGGCACGGAATTCCTCGAATTTCGCGCAGCTTCATTCTTCCTCGGTGATTTGTTCGATTGGGTCTCGTTCTGCGAAGCTTCGTTTCGAAGATTCTTCCTGGACTTTTGTGAGCCATTTTGATCAACCGATCGATCGGAAAGTTCGGGAGTGAAGCACGAGTGTTTGTTCTTTTCGGTGGGAGTTTCGATCGACAAGGTTGGCAAGGAGGTCGCCGTGCTCGGTTTGTTGAAACGAGTCGACATATTCAAATTGTGTGTACTGCCGCGTCTCCAACGACCGCGCACCGTTTGCCAGCCATCTTCGGAAGTGCAATTCTTCATTGACCCTTTCTTCTCAGTCGCTTCTGAAAAACTTTTTCCGCCATTGGTATCGGCTTCAATATTGCCAGTTTTCTTCACAGTCAAAGCTGTGTCGAGGCGTCGCCGCGAGTTAACGTTCGATCGCGAAGAATTTGAGGAATTCGTTTCGCGAAGACCAAGCGTCGTTTTACTTCTCACGATTTTTGGTGTTTCGAGGGATCCGGTCGAACTTCGAACTCTCGAAACGGTCGCGTAAGCCGGACGAGCAGTTTTCGTACGGGATTTATTTTCGATGCAAGTCAGGCTCTTCTTGGCCGACAACCTGCTCGTCAGACCTGAAATACAATTCTCGCTTTGACGTTTTTCGTTGGTAACGCGATTGCAGGATTCCTTGTCGTTTATCTTGTTCCGGAGCTTCTCTAAGTCGGAAGTTGAGTTCGATGGTGATTTCGGAGATTTCGATGACGTTGCACTGTCATTTTGACGTTCCGAATCGCCAACTTGCTCGATGACGATTCCGCAAGGAACGCTCGGCTTTGGTGTTTTGTTGCAACGTGGAGCCGTAGCGTTTTTGGTGTCTCTTGTTTGGTCTTTGATCGAGCGAGTAAAAGATTTCTGTTGAAGACACGGCTGGTCCTTGATCGTTTCTTTGCAGTTCTTAGGTTTTTCCTGAAGACTGGCCGCATCGGTTTCGATCGGCTTTTCGGGCGGCCGTTCCTCGGCCGGGCTGCTCGGATTATCTTCAACGTTGCCTCGCGGATCCTCCATTATGATCGAAGACTCGAGGGAACTCGAAGCCAACATCCCCGTTGGACTGGAACGTTGTAGGGGACTCGTGCATTTCGGTATCACTGAAGAATTCCAAGCTCTGCACGGTGACGTCTTTCGGACCTCCCAGGCAAGAGGGGTGCGTCGCAAAGGTGGCGGGGAACTCTCGTACGCCCATTTGACCTTAAACCACTCGATCAAATTGTGGAAGTCGCGAGTGTAATTCTCCAGCACCAGTATAACCTCCTTGCATTCCGATATGTTCTCGTCCTCCTCACATGTTTGGTAGATACCATCTACCGCGCGCTCCAGGTTCCCGAACAAGAAGGCCCAATAACGGGCTTGTAGTTCTGTTGATTTCAAAACCGTTTAACTCGGTGTTTTTTTGGTAATTATGTTTAATTCTAGAACCCTATGCATGGGTACTGCAAAAGACCACGTTTTTCCTGAGAAATGCAATTCTCATTTTTCTTGCATTCTTAATATTCTTTTTCAGAATCAAAAATTGATATTAATTTTTTATAACATATATTCCATTCATCAATTTTACAACATTACAGTGGAAGAAGAAAACTTGTTGAACTACACATACGCGATTCTACTGGAGACATAATTCACCAAAAATTAAGTTGGAAAGCTACAGTTGATTCACTGTACAGGCATCGAATTCGCAATGAGGAAAAAATTAGAAACTGCCTGAACTCGGCAAAGCGCAACTTTCAGAACACTTTTAGGATCCAGTATGAACATACCAGACTTTTTGTCACGTCCCGTTGATGCCGATCTCACTCTTGAGGCACTTTTCATAGATCTTTTCATAGTAGCCGTTCTTGCCACTCTTGGCACACTGGGAGGTTTGCGAGTAATTTTTTCCAAATTGTTTGTGCCCACTGGGACATTGAAAACAACCAGATTACGCGCCGCTCGTCCTTCCTCCTGAATCAAGAGTCTGACGTCGCTCATTTTTGTATATCTGGAAAATGAATAAGTTTTTAGCCAAGCAAAGATTTATAGGGCCTTAATATATATTCCCGGGTATAGTTAACCGCTCACCTTCGTGTAGTACCGATATTTTTGCTTACGTTAAGTAAAACTTATCGTGATAAATATTATTCGTCGAGTGGCTATTTTAACAACAAAACAAACAATGAAATGTAAATGGCATCAAATTTGCTTCTTATTATTACAAAATATGTACGAAAATGAAGAAACACTGGGTGAGCGGTTAACACGTTTACATTTAGTGCGTAAATATTACATATGCATTGACGTTTATGTAAATACTTTCTTTTTCATAATAGCCCTTAATATTGTTCGGAGTAAGTAAAAATAATGTAAGGGACGTAAGGAACACTATACACGCATGTTTGTGTTTTGTGATTGTTTATTGTGGTAAAGTATAATAGGACCATATATGTGAAACGGCTTTTAGTAACAGTATCAAAAATTTCACAATTCGTATACTTGCTGCAATTCCCATGACGTTGTCATGACAGAAATCAGATGGTATACGACAGTTACGAATAAAGGAGAAAAAAAACTAAAATTGCGCGTTCGGTCTCAGAACGATAATTTTCGCAGTTGATGCGTTACTCATGATTATCGAAAATAAATTCAATGTAAAATTTGTTATTTGGTACGAGTTCATAAATAAAGTGGCGATCGCTGATACGTACCAAAATTAACAGAGGTATCAATCTTTTCGCCGGTAGACGATCGATCGACTGACATTTTTGCAACTACGCGACTGGACAGATGACATTTGTGCATCGTATTGTCATAGTATCACGTACACACGGGAATCAGTGCGCGTGCGTGCTCTTCGCCATATAAGTTGCTGGTTACTAGATAGCCTGAGACAGAGTTGAATCACTGATGATGGCACAAGTCGGTATTTTCGCTGTACGAAATATGCACAGTTTTTAGTGTCCTAATCGACCGCTCGTAGCGCTAGCTATGTTATAAGAAATATTAAGTGCGTGTTACGTCATAAATCGTCTAACGCAACAAAAGTATATGCACTGTATTTCAGCGCACAGGAATGGTTCTGGCGTGTCATACATCTGCAGTAGCCAATAATATCTTGAATCCCTAAACTGATACTACAAAGCTATGAAAGTCCCCATGTTTACTTGTGCACTAAAGAACTAGTCGGAAAGTGATTAAACTTCACGGCGAACGTTACAGTCTGGTATCCACCCAAGTACATATAATTTATATAAATAACGCTCTATTTACCTGAAATAAAGACTTCCGTGAGAGTTCATTGTCCTCCGCGAAAAAAGCATCTTTTTCCATCATCAGTGATTCCCTCAAAGTACGCGACACTCGAAACCCTGTGACTCATGTTACAATTCCGATTACCTGCCGATTATCTCAGTAAGCTCGCATAACCTAAAAAGACCTTATCGAGCAAAATGAACGCGGAGATGAGTGACCATCAAGTAACCAGCTTGATCAAGTGGTTGGACACGTTCGACCTGGAAGCGCAACACGCGACTATCGAAGACATAAGCGACGGGGCGGCCATCGCCGAGGCGTTGGCTCAGATAGCACCCGAATGGTTCACAGCGGCGTGGCGGTCCAAAATAAAGCTTAACGTCGGTGCCAATTGGCGTCTCAAAATGAGCAATTTGAAGAAAATCATTGAAGCTGTTCTAGAATATTTCGTCGAGTGTATCAACCAACCACTCTCTGGGTTCGCCAAACCAGACACCGCCAAGATAGGTGTAAACTGTGATGCTGACGAGATGCGCCGCTTGCTACAGTTGGTGCTAGCGTGTGCTATCAACTGCGACAGGAAGCAGTACTATATAACTCTGATAATGAGGATGGAGGAATCGGTCCAGCGGGCAATAATGCAGAGTATTCAAGAAGTGGAGGACAGCATGCCAGGTCCAAAGATGAGTCTTGGTAGAAGTTTGAATCTGGAGGCAGCTGACGCCACTGATGGGATACAGCAGAGACTCCTGGCTGAGCTGCAGAGCACGGTGGATCTGAAGGATCAACTAGGCCAGAGGTGCCACGAGTTGGACCAGCAATTGTCTCTTTTGCAGGAGGAAAAAGCAGCCTTGGCGGCGGAGAACAGAAAACTGCAGCAACGTTTGGACGAGCTGGACTGCAACGAAGAAAGCGGCTCCAGCGTCGTGTATTCCGCTCTCAGGAAGCAAGTGGAGGATCTCAAGGACGAAATCTTCAAAATTGAGACATCGCGCGACGATTACCGGCTTAAGGTAGAGCTGATGGAGAAGGAGATTCTGGAGCTTCAGTCGAAGCACGAAGAGTTGCAAAGAGCAGCGGCTGAAGCTAACAATCTCAAGGACGAGATGGACGCGCTACGCGAAACTGCGGACAGGGCTGCCAAGTACGAATCCACCATACAGTCGTACAAAAAAAAGATGGAGGACTTGAGCGACCTTAGACGACAAGTGAAGATCCTGGAGGACAAGAACATGGAGTATATGGAGTCGCGGATAACTCTCGAGGAGGAATCTAAGAGAGCCGCTCTGGTAAGAAATCATTTGGAAGCTTGCAAGCAGCAATTGGCCGAATGTCATCGCAGACTCGACGATTCAACCAACAAATGTGACAAACTGGAATTGAAAGTGAAGAAAACAGAAGCTAGACTTAGCTCACTGCAGCGTGAAAGAGACAGACTTGTGATGGAGAGGGACACGCTGCGCGAAACCAACGAGGAATTGAGATGCATGCAGGGAAGAAACATGGAAAAGGGTATCCCCGGTAGCTCCGATGATCCCAGCGCAGTTGATTTCATTCCTCACGAATTGAAGGAGAAAATGTTGCTTCTGCAGCACGAGATTAAAATGCTCAAACTGAATCAGGCGGAGGAGAAATTGCCAGCTGTGCTGGTCGACGATTCAGAGGAATCAAGCAGTACTCGAGGAGAACAGAATCCGTCTAGCCCGGATCATCGGGTTGAAATTGATGATAAGTTGGAGGAAACTATCGAGAAAAACCCGATTGATAAACACTCCGATTGGTCCGCATGTCTCGAAAACACGATCGCTAATCTTCAAGACGAATTGAAGAAATCTAACGTGGAGCGCAAACAGCTCGTTGCGCAGATCGAAGAACGCGAGAACGCCCTGCAAACCCACAAACAAAAAGTCTTCACTTTGCAGGAGAGTCTCAATCGCAAGGAACTTGAGTGCAACGCGCTTGACGAGCGTTACAGAAAATACATCGAGAAAGCGAAAAGCGTCATCAGAAGTTTGGATCCCAAGCAGACCAGTTCGTCGACCTCCGAAGTCGTACAGTTGCGCAGCGAATTGATGAAGAAGAGAAAAATCATTGAAGAAATGGAACGTTCACTCAAAGAGGCCAAACTGTTGCGCGAAATGGAAGAGAAAATGATGACAACGGCTTTCTATCATTTGGGATTCACCTGCCAGAGAGAAGCTGTCGATCGACATCTTTCTGCACTCAGCTCCGGACAGGGACATTCCTTTTTAGCCAGACAACGACAACCTGCAGCCAGAAGAGCTATTAATCCGTCATACAATCTCGAATACGTGCAATGACGTTGCTAAAATGACCAACAACCGTTGTTCAACGGAAGAACGACTTATGAGTCTGACGAGGACCGAGCGGTTCCCTGATACGTTTTAAACCCTGACTGAAACGATATTTTCATATGACACACCCGACATGAAATCTCAATGATCCTACAGTTTGGATCGTTGCAAAGCAAGGATTTTTTCATATTAACCTCTCATGTTTAGTCATCTACAAAATATTATAAGTCAAAATTCTATCTTTGCCTGCTGCTTCAGTGCTTCAAAAAATTATTGAGGAATTTTCATAATGAATATTTGTGAACAATAATTTTCGTTGCATTCCGACGTTGCAAAATTCAATCTTATATATCTTAGCAGACCAGTTCCTTAGGAATCGTTAATATGAATTAAATGAACATTTCCCACTAACGTTGACCATAGAAATTAATGATCACATTGAAAAGAATGTGAGCCCTAGAGTTAATGATCACACTGTAAAGAATCAGAGCTTTTTACACTTGCCTAGCGTCGAAATTATAATTTTAGTTTAATAAGCAGTTTGTATCAGTGAAGGTTCGTTTTTATTCGCGCAATATCCTAGATAACGTCAGAAAACCATTTATTCCCGACTGTTTCGCTGAATACACGTCGATATAGCATAAACCGAAACGTCCGAACTAATATATATATATTGATATATTTATCAAAAAAAAGTTTATTGTAAATACGTTGTAACCGATCGAGGTAGATTTGGCTATGAACATATATTGCGTAGTTGTACAGTGAATACGAATGTGCCTGGAATGAGAATACAGGTCAAAGATTTTTCAGTAGTAACAAAATTTAATGTAGCGATTATTCCGAAATGTATTTTATAGCGAACAAAAATAAATACGAGATGTGCAAGAGTGCAATTGCTTTAATACGAAAAAATATCTTGAATATGTGCAATCGAAATGTCGATTAGTTTTAAGGCCTTTCATAAAAAGCGACGTTATCAACTTTTAAAGTTACGTCTACGGTATAAGTGAACTGAAAGTAAATCATGTATCGACATTCTTTTTTATTTCTCGTAACCTTTAACTACAGATGTCACGAATTATAAATACACATATATTCTTCCGGAACAATAAATACATTGTCTGAAAGATGAATTTGCAAATAATTTGTACACGCTTAGACAGCTGACCTACTAAATCTATAGCTCCGTGATTTCTTTTAAATCGGCGTTTCGTACTTCGAGATGAATATGAACTGCGTGACTGTCTCAATTCGTTCGGAAGATAATTGTGGAAGATTAGAAAAGGATCGCTTTCAACTCTCGAGGCACGTGAAAAAGGATCAAAATTGTTATCATCGATCAATGAAGAATTCTGCTTTTTTTTTTGTATTCAACGTAGATCCGATCGATAAAAGTCCAACTTCGAAGGTTTCGCTAGTTAACGGTTTTTTCGGTAAAAATCAAATCCACAAAACATAGCAATGTTTTTTTTACAAACATTGGTGGAGCCAGATAATAATTCGTACTGACATCAACTGTACTTCCATAATAAAACTGTAGTTCAATTTCCGGTTATTTAAAACAATAGAATGTTTCGAGTTAACTTTTTTTTCTGTAAAACGATTTACGTATTCTCAAAGATGAACGTTTATGGCACGTATCTACGAATACGAAAGAATCCAAATACCTCAACGTTCATCAGCCACTCATGAATCGTCCTCAAGACATGTACATTAAAGTGTCTCCCCCATTTCTCAAATTCATAATTCTTAACCTAATTTTGTCATAAATTTATCATTTTACTTTGAATGTAAATTTATGCTAAAATGTAAAACACATTTTAGCGCATTCTAGATGTACCATGAATTTTGTTTTTTTTTCGCATGCAGTTAACTCGTCATTTCACGTTTATCGAAACATTCGCGAATCAAAGGTGATAACATTTTTTCAATGTACAAATGGCGGCGTTTCCCTTATGCGAACACGAAGATTTTTTCTTTTTTATAAAACTTGTTAGTTTCGTTCAAATGGACCAAAAATATTGGTGCCCATATAAAAAACACTTTAATGTACATAACTGGATGGATCGAACAAAATTACTATCTTCGATTTTCTATTTTTTTGTTTTCCCGAATACGTCATCATGCGTATAACTTACGAGTGTACCTGTGCGGAACATATACAACTCAGCATGTTTTCCCTCTCTCTCTGTAATTTACTAGCGTAAGAAGCTGCACGATTGTTGCATGAGGAGCATTTAGAGTGATTTTCTTTAACGATCGCTTGCAAACTCGTGCAATTCCTTTGGTAGCAAAATATTGCTCCTAGCAAATCCCATATGGTGAATTCTGGCCACAAAGCATCAGCGAAGTACACGCAAGAGTAACTTATCTGAAATTGAAATGAACATCCCAGGCAATTTATCAAATCTCTTAACGAACCTGATCGGAAAAAATTGGTCAGCATTGAATACTCACTTGCCAAAGCAGAAAATCGCTAAATCTGACTTCGCCGGAGCTGCGAATTATGAGATCTGGATTCGGTGAGTCATGGGTGTAGAGGCATTTTGAAATCAAATTTTCATCAATGTCGTCCGGTGTAATATCGTTATTCCTGACACCCCTGACGATCGCCTTTATCGCTTCGGTGACCTCGTCTCTCGCTGCAGGAATTCGACAAATGTGAATGGATTGAAAAAACAATGATGATGATTGAGTTGAAAGCAAATGTAATACTTAGTCGGTAACGCTTCAAATTAATGAAATTATTACTTACAAGTGTAGGCAAATGCTATGTTGAGCAGTGCTTTGTTGTTATCCTTCGTTATGATCATTGCCTCAGCCATGAGCTTTTTGATCGCTTCAGGAATCAGCGATAAGTTTCCTATAACCCGTATACGAACACCTTGCTTCATGAGCTTGTCTCTGAAAGGCCACAAAGGAAACATCCATGATATCGTAAGCAATATCGAGAAGGAAGCACGATCTTTGAAAGCAAAATATTTCAACACATTTTTCTCCAGACAAAGTTTTCTGGATGTAGACAAATCGATTTGTCTACATCCTATTCTAGGCACAGTAATTTACTGAAACCTGCAAACACTAATTACCTCTCATCCAGAAGCCTCTGAAACTTTTCTTGCGCCAGTTCCATCAGGCCATCCACTTCTTCTTTGGTACGTTTGAAGTTTTCTATGCTAAACGCGTACACGGTCACTTCTCTTATACCAAGATCCAAACACCATTGCAACGTTTCTGCAAGTTTGTCGAACCTGGGAGCAATGAAAATATTATGAATTTGTTTACCATTTGGAATCTATGCAACTTGCCTCATTATTCGGTTACAATTATGAAATGAGAGAGGCAAATGTACCCTTTGCTATGACCTTGTAGTCCTTGAACGCGTAACTTGTTCGCGTATCGTCGATTTCCATCCATTATGAACGCTACATGTTTTGGTACTTTGCCACTCTTTATTATTTTCACAGCCAATTGTTGAAGAATGCTTAGCGTATTTTCTCTTATCCAAGACATGATTTATTTCCTGTTTGGAAGAATAGAAAGTATGCATACTTCAATAAAGCAATGATCATTACTATCAAACTATTCTACATTTATCATAAAATTGGAAAACTACGATTGTAGAAAAAAAAAAAGACTGAAACGGAAGATGCAAACTTTGATTAAAAAAATAGCATTATGAAAAATTTGATGAAAAAAGTTTTGTAAAAATGTCAATGAAAAAGATTTTGTAAAATTTTAATAGGAAAGTTTCGTAAAAACTTCGATAAAGAAAAACCTTTCCGAAAAATGTGATAATTTTTTACAATTTATTATAATTGAAGTAAAAAGCATAAAGCGCGTTAATTTTAATGTAACTGAGTGATGCCTCCGGTCTTAAGTAAATATTTGTTAAATAAATATTTATTAACATCATTAAAAAAGGAAAAACCTAATAGTGGCTACGTGAAATAGGAATCGCAAATCAGCAGACGCGCTTGTATTACACGTAAAACAGAACGTGCTAAATACGAGATTCCTTCAAAGGTTCGACGTATATATTTACGAAAGCAACGACCTTGAAGTTGCACCGGCATATTTCGTATAGTATACACGGTTCGTGTGTTGACGTGCGACGGACATAAGGCCGGAGATAGGCGTATTAGAATTTTTCATCATACTGTATTCTTTGCAAGTAAGCAAAACTGTGCAAGTGGATGCTAGATAGTATTTTGGTGATTTACCGCGTACTGTAAACATATAACCGATATGGTACGAAAAAAAAACAAACAAAATTTGTCCGACTCAGCTACCTGTGTGTTTTCGTGTCCCGTGTTGGAGCATCGACTAAAGAAAAGGCGAATTACGATAATTGATTACGCTGATTATCGATACTAAAACATTTCGTCTGCTCCACTCGACAAATACGACTCATACGCAGCCACGTCTCTGTGTGCCTATAAAGTCGAATTTCAACGCGACGTGTACTATTCTCATACATGACTCGCTTTTCGGTAGCATTTTTAAATTAGATCTCTCACCTGCGAGTGGCGCTGGTTATTTTGTGAGAAAAATTTCGTCGCCGTGTATCGTGCTCTGCTATACCAACGAAGTCAGGCGTGCCCTTCTATGTACATCTAACTTCTTGGACTACGCCGGCTGCAATAACTTTTAATTTAAGGCCATCCTTATAGGTATTTAATTTTGTATTTATTCTATCTTACGTTTTATTGTCGATTATTTCTGTTATATGGCAACTTACTAGTATATTTGTGATTAATAATTATCTTCTGTTCATACGCGTATTGTTTTCAAGGATTATAAATTTTCTAAAAGTTTTACGGTGATCTTGTCTTTTGGTCATAAGAATCTAAGGGAGATAGAAAACTTGTCGTCTATCTTTTTCGGAACCTGATCAATGGCGCAATAGAGATCGAGCATGTCCATCATTTATTTTACTAATGACACAAGTATTTGTATCCTTCCACGCTAACCGAGCACTAATCATGTCCTATTGAAAACGGTCCCCGTTTATTTCCCATTCAACACCCCAGAATACACGAAAACAGTTCCACGCGATTAAATGCGTGATAGTATTCTTTTTTGAGGTTAACTCTCTCGAGTAAAGATCTTGATACCGACTGTAGATTGATAGTCGCATCCTCAAGCACGACCAGTTTTCTCGACTTTTTTCGTCGCAACGATATTTTATCGACGTAGACGGAGATCCTACGCGTGATCAAGTCGCCACGCTTAGCGCTAGTGTCGCAGGCTTTTTCGAGGTTGTCCGTCAGGGGGAGCATCAGTTTCATCGTGACGATGGTTTGCTTCTCAAGGAGGGTAGGAGTAAGCAGAACTACTTTCGTCCGCGTAGTCGAGCATGCGTGTGTGCAACGCGGCTCGAGCTGCCCTCCCCGAGTGAGAAAACTGCAAAATCCCCCGTGAAATGTTAATGCCCCGCGCGCTATGGATCCGAAGAAAGTAGAAAAAGCATATATATATATGCGCCTCGTTAACACGTGAGTAAGTGGATGGAAAAAAAATTGCTCACGGATTACGAAATAAAAATAATGGAGGCCGGCACGTCGCGGACCGAGATCGCCATAGAGCCAGGTGAGAGACGAGATTTTTTGTGTGTATATAAATTGCGACGCGGGGGTTTGTCTTCCCCCGCGCTACCGAAGTGCCGCGGACATAGTATAGATAGAATAAATCGACGTGAACCTTCACGCTCGGACGACAGACGAGCGTCTGAGAAATATGTAAGCCGACCGTTGCTTTTGAACCTCTTTTTTTATTCCCCTCGGCAGAACTGTACTTTCTCATAGCGAAGTTTCTCGAGGCTGGACCGTGTCGCGAAGTTGCCGATGTGAGTTGACTCCTCGTTCGTACCATTGTTGTTCGTTTTTTTTTCACGCGAATTCGCGAATTTGTGCATTCGGATGGAGAAAAATAGAACTTGTTGTATTTTCAGGCGCTGAAGCGGGAATTGGAGCGAGCCAAGGTAAGAACGATGCGTGCGTGTGTGCGACGCGCGAGTATACGAATACGAGCGTTTACGTGGGAATGTATGTGGGTTAACTTGACGTTTTGCCGGGGCTCGTGCTACATAACTGGTGGCTCCACATGGCTTGCACGTGGTTTCTGCTTGTCAAAACATTAGATTTGCAAAGGTCGTCGAACCTCGATCGTCATTTTTCATCACTTGAAGGAAATTTTTTTTTTTTTTTCAATCTCGTATCTTTTTTTCACGCAGATATTACCGCAGAGACTGGATTGGGAGGGAAATTCGCATAATCAGAGTTTCGAAGAATTGGTGAGTACGGTTATGTGTTTTTTCTTTGTGTTCGGCCGGAGGCTCGTGACTTCCGGTTTGCGGAATTGGAAAATCGCGGAACTTGGGAAGGGAAACAATTTGTTTTTTCGCGGAAGTTACATCGGGAATTGCAACTGTACGGGATGATACATCAAATAACCCCTTCGGATCATAACCGCCCCTCTCGATTCTTTCGATATATACGTGCACTCTTGCACAAGAGAAGACGGCCGAAGCCTTGTTTCCCCCTTCTTTCGCCTCGTCGGGAACTACCCCCTCCATGCTTCACATCGTCACTTGCGTGACCCTTTCGACCAATGAACGTTCGTCCCCGGCCATCTTCCACGGACTGATCAATGACATATATACTCACGGCGTATTTATAGAATCGCGCACGCTGCGCGCAGAGTGGACTCCTCTCATTGGTTTAAATTCTCGTCACCCTGCCGTCGTTGGTTACGCGAAGAGGGAACTACTTTCGCGAGGTTTTGAATCGTGGCGGCAAACACATTTCTATCAACAAAGAAATTTCGAGTGGTCTCGATTTTTTTGATAAAAAGTAAAATGATGTTTGGTTAGGTTCTGTAATTACAATTGTAGAATAGTTATTAATTTTCTTCTTTCAATTTATATGTGGAACGCGCTACAAATTGATTTTATGTTTAATTACAATCTAATTCAATGTTTTTTCAATTTTTCAAGGAATAATTACGCAATTGTTTTTAATGGCGGGATGAAAATAAATGTTCAGAAGAAAACCGTTGGTCAAGACCAAACTACTATTACACCATTTTACAAGTCAATCAAAAAATATACATTGGAAAAACTGGGTTGAAAGTTTGTTTGGGTTCGAGTGATCAAATATATCCGAATCATTTGTCAAACCTTCCTCTTCAGTTCGCCGAATAACATATATCGAAAGAAATTTTGATTTTTACACATCATTCTTTCTTTTTCCATTGCAGCCAAAAAGTACAGATTTCCTGTCCGATTGTTTCAGTCTTATAAATGATGCTTCCGCTATCAACAGATCTCAGACTATATTGAAGTTCATGAGAAACGTATAAAATGTTGTTTCGTCTTTCTCACCAGGAAAAGAAGTATCCGCACATCAATGCAAAGCACTTGCTGCAAATATGTGCAAGGATTGGTCCGGTGCTGGAGAAAGAGGTGCCACCATGCATACCAGGAGCGGTATCTCTTTTGGGTGCTGGTAAGCAGTCTATGCTCCGTACAAAAGAAGGTGCGCTAAGTGATACTTGTAATCGCAGTGAGTGAAAATCGTTTAGGTCAAGATAACCACAAATTTTTCCTATTGCAGATGTTCTACGACAAATTCGAGGTGTCGTCGCGTATTCGGGAAGGATGGGAGGAATGCCCTTTCTGGAACAATCCATGAGCTTGATAACTCACAATATCGGTGAGATATTATTCATTGAACTTCTCTTATACAATCTAACGAGAGCATGTATATTTTCTCTTTTACGATTCAAACAAAAACTTTTTCAGTGTTTTTCGTTTTATCTGGAAGCTTTATCTCACGAGTTTTTAACAATTGAAACTATCCAATATTTTTTCGGATTTATTTATTACCCGTTAAATCATTTATCATTTTTTTGTTTCAATTCATGTTTTTCTTTACTATCTTTTACTCCTTCAATATCTTTTGTCGATTCAATTTTGACCAATACATTTCTCGACAGTTCGTGCTCTTCAAGGTCGCGAAAATGCGGGTCCGCTCTGCCGACGCCAGGTCGTACCGACGACGTTTTACTCAAAGCTGCAATTGTATCGGCACACACTCGGCCATCTTTCGGCGGTCTATTGCGTTCTGTACGATCGTACCGGCCGTTACGTCATAACGGGGGCTGACGATTTGCTCGTAAAAGTATGGAGCGTACTGGACGGTCGTTTATTGGCGACGTTTCGCGGAGCATCAGCCGAAATTATGGACATAACAGTCAATTTCGACAACACGTTACTAGCGGCCGGAAGCTTGGATCGTATATTGAGAGTCTGGTGTTTTCAGACTATGTCACCTGTGAGTTTTGTTTGTCTTGATAGGTGAACGTTATCCACAGTTCAGGCATCCCAATTCTGTATTATATACGTTCCAAATTCAATTTTTCGTACAGGATTTGAGAAATTTAGCACTGAAAAATCCTCGACGATTTTCGGCGTTTTCGTTTTGGTTAAAAGATTTCTCGTTTTAATTTTAACATAAAAATGTTGACATTTCCCCTCCATCCACAGGTTGCTGTATTATCCGGACATTCGGGCATGATAACGTCCGTCAATTTTTGTCCGATTCTATGCAATGGAGTTAATTACTTGGTGTCGACGAGTACCGACGGATCGGTCGCGTTCTGGTCCCACACGAAAGAGTACAACGCCCGCGCAGTGTTCCAGTAAGTTCGGATCCCGCGTTAAGGGGTTGCGATATTTTCACGTAGATTTAAAAAAAATCTTTGTAATTGGTAATAAATTTTTGATTCCGTGTCAACGCAGAACAAAACCGATACAGTATCACGAAAAAATGCGTCCCGGGCAAGCGCAGATGATCTGCGCATCGTTCAGTCCTGGTGGAGCGTTCATGGCAGCAGGCTCAGCCGATCATCACGTCCGGGTTTACGCGATGCTCGGCGACGAAGGTCCGCGAAGAGTTCTCGAGGTTGAGGCCCATTCGGACACGGTTGACAGCATTCAGTGGGCGCACAGCGGTTTGAAATTCATCTCGGGCTCTAAAGATGGTACGGCGAACGTTTGGCACTTCGAGCAACAACAGTGGATGCACAAACGACTCACGATGACAACGAAACTCCCTGGGTATGGACATCCATCGAGTATTCTGTCGAACTCCTTGAAATTATTAAATTTGAATTAAATTTTATATAAATTCGTATATCGACGATCTTCATAACGTAACGTTGTGATAAAAGTCGATTGATGCATTACGAGTTGCATATCAGAAAATCTTTTCTAAAATGGATGATCTTGAAATTAATTACTGATTCGATTACTTCCCAAAAATGATCAAGCGTAAATGAAAAAACATTAAAAACAAAAGAAATAACGTTTCCAGAGAGCCGGAGCCTGACGATGAATCGAGCAAAAAGACGAAAGTAACGATGGTCAGCTGGGACGTGAGTGACGAATGGGTTATAACGGCAGTGAGTGACAGTTCGTTAAAAGTGTGGAACGCGAATACCGGAGAATTGACGAAAGTTCTTAGGGGTCACAAGGATGAAGTCTTCGTCCTTGAATCACATCCCATCGATCCACGTGTTATACTGAGCGCAGGTCACGATGGCCAATTGATAATATGGGACGTATTGAATACCGAGCCCATTGTGTCCTTTCAAAATTTCATCGAGGGCCAGGGCAAAGGAGCGGTTTTCGATGCTAAATGGTCACCTGATGGAACTATGCTCGCAGCCACGGATTCGCACGGCCATCTCTTGATGTATGGCTTCGGTTCTGGCCCTGAAAAACTCAAAATCGTAAGTCGCTCGAAGCTAAAATGGAAATTAAAAAATGAGTTAATGAAAGGTCATTTTTTCGTTTGGCACAACATGTTAGAAAATGTATGTTTATTTTTTAATTTTTAAAAATATAATTCATGATTCTTTCATCATTATTAATGATTTTATTATTCAGGTATTATTATTTATTATTATTTACTTATGTATTATAATTATTCATTTAATATTATTATTAATTTAGCATTGTTAATTATAATAATTATTAAATTTATTATTCCCTTCTCATTAATTTGATCCATATCAACCTTTCAAATCATTCGCAGGTACCAAGGGAGTTGTTCTTTCACACGGACTACAGGCCACTGATTCGTGATGCGAACAACTACGTCCTGGATGAGCAAACCCAAACGGCGCCTCATCTGATGCCACCGCCATTCCTCGTCGACGTCGACGGTAATCCTTATCCCCCAGCGTTGCAGCGTTTGGTTCCTGGACGTGAAAATTGTCGCGGAGAGCAACTCGTACCGAATATCGCAGTTGGCGCGAGTGGTAAGTCGTGATAAAATAAGGATACGGAAGACGTGTTTCAAAACAACTTGTTCTTTGTGACGAGCCAAGAAATATCTCAAAAGAAAGTCGTAAAACCATCATAACTCAGTAACTACACAATTTTGACCTCTAGTTCACAAAAATTAATTGAAACGACCTCTAGAATGACCCCTTTCAAGAGATGAGTCGAATTTCCTTTTGGAATGTTTCGATATATTTGTATTTAAACTTGATGCATTCCGCAGGTATGCAAGAAGTCATAGAAGGTCTGCCCAACAACGAGCCTCGATCCAACATCGATAGGCTCATCGAGGCGTTGGCCCAGCGTCAAAATATCCAGGGCGCGGATGGAGAAATGGTGGACGAACGCGATGAAAATGGCGGCGAGCTTCAAGTTCGCCAAATTGCGAGTCCACGCGGACACAGACCGGGCTTACGACGGGCCGGCGATGTCGAAGGAATTCGTCAGAGTAGCGGCAATTGGCAAAGGGATAACACAACACCCTGGAACAAACCGATTCTCGCTAAGCCCGTCAATCCTGCCATTCGCGAAACACAATCAAAATTGTTGTCAGTATATAATTTATCATCAAGTATATTTGACTGACATCTCAACCTACATTTCATTTTGTTCTGGATCTAAAATAGTTTTGGGTTTTTATTCCAAACTATTCGTTTTAGACCCAAAACAGCTCATTTTGAGTTTTGGTTTTCAGTTAATTTCGTTTTGGACTTAATTCAAATATTTAAACGATGAAATTAAAAAAGAGACAAGTAAAAATGAAATTTCATGGAATTTCAGCAATGCGATTCGAGATCCTAATGATCAATCGTTCAGCTGTATATTTAAATTTTTTAAAAACTATCTGTCTTCAGAAATGCCATGGCAGAGATGGAATTAGACAATTGGCGACGCGAGATGAAGCGTAGGCCTCAACCAACGACAGCGATGCTCGCGACTCAGGGAAATCTTAGCAATAGGGTAGCTAATCGGAAGCGCAATCGTGGCATAAGACACGGGTACAGAACGCGAGCGGCACGAGGCGAGGAGCAAGAAGAGGATGATATTGACGTAAGTAACGAACACTTGGAACAATTATTAATAGATTGTTTACACGGTGTGCATTTTTTCACGGTATTGTTTATAAAAAGCTCATCTGAGATTTTAGTTTCGTTTTTCGAGATTCTCTTCTTTCCTAACCAGATAATGCAAAATATTGTTGTTTCCATTGAAGAACATCGACGTAGTCGGATCCGGGAGTTCCGTTAGCGAAAACACGAACGAGTCGTCAGCTGAGGAAATGAGCTCGGACACGACAACTTCGGACTCCAGCAGCGAGTATTCCGACTGGATTGCTGACCACGGTCTCAATCTCGAGCCCCCAAAGCGGAGCAAACGGAAACGCGTCAACAAGGTTTCCCCGGCGCCTTCCGGTGACAGCGATCGGAAACGGAACGAACCTCGAAAAAAAAAGGTTATCTATTATCAATGTTTACAAAGTAAAATTTCGAAGTGATGAAATTCAAGGATTTCCAGTATAAAGCTTTCGTAAACTTTGTGTTTGCATAGTTGAGTTAAACAAATTATTTTTTGAGAGCTCACGTAAATCGTATTCTTTATTAAAGTTACCAGTCACAGCTGCCGAGGTTACGGAAGTTCCCGATATATTCCGTCCATCCGAATGGCTCACTGAAGTCGTCCCACACAAAACGCCTTATTATCCGCAAATGGGTGACGAAGTTGTTTACTTTCGTCAAGGCCACCAAGCGTACATCGATGCTATTCGAAAGAAGAAGGTTTATGACCTTGGGCCCCGATCAGAGCCATGGGCGAAAATCAATTTGCGGGTGAGTTTAATCCAATTTATACAAGAAATGTAATAACTCTCCAAAAAAGAATTTTAAGCTGTGAAGTAAGTTTTCCAATGAAACATTTCGAATTTCTGTTCTATTTTGATTCAAAATTGTGCGGGAACAAATAGTATCTTATAATTAAACAAAATTTTATTTGCATACTATTAATCGCAATTAAAATTACAATAATTAAATGTTCTTGAAAATAATAAAATTATTGTGACAAAAATTAACAGTATTAAGGTGTTTATAAATATAAAAGTGATTGTAATCAAAAATGCAATTGTTAATATTATTTCCAGTATCAAACTGGCTTCTAATATTCTAACTTTTTAAACAGAAGTAAATAATAGTCTATTTTAAAAAACGATGTGACAAATATATCGCGTTTGATGGACCAGAGCAAAAAAAAATTCCGTACGTAACTCGTGATGACTTCAAATTCGATTTCTCTCGTTAAATGTGATTTATTTGTATTCGGCAGGCACACGAATTCGTAAAAGTGGTCGGCATCAAGTACGAGATTCGTCCGCCCCGCTTATGCTGCCTAAAATTAGCCCTGATGGACGAGGACGGACATCTGACCGGCGAAAATTTTACGATTAAATATCACGACATGCAAGACGTCGTCGACTTTTTGGTACTTCGGCAGACTTTCGACACGGCTCTCGGTCGCAATTGGTCCGAGGGTGATCGTTTCCGTTGCATAATCGATGACAGCTGGTGGATGGGAACGATCGAGACGATTGGCCCATACGACGAGGCTTTTCCCGAATCTTATTTTTTGTGCTTCGGCGTTCGCTGGGATAACGGCGAGGACGAGAAAGTCAGCGCGTGGGATCTTGAGGCCGTTGATAACGATAGTACGTTTTTTCGCGGAAATACTGCATCATTATTAGACTATAAAATAATTTCTTTTCTCCGTGTATTTATTATGCAATTATCGAAAAAAAATATTCACGATAAGCTTTTAAAAGTATTTACATAATAACGTAATGCTTGAAGAAAAGTAATCGCTTTCTTAATTCTTTAAATTTATTTAATAATCAATTACGTAATAACATAAAATTACACAAACTAACATTTGAATTTTCGTGGAAAAAATATGAATAATTAATGATTATCTTTAAAATCGTTTTTTTTCACGAGAACCATTTAGCCCTTCTTTTTTATTATCACTAAATCACATTTCCAAAATGAACTTTTCTTTTTCAACAACCCAATTCGTTTCGACTCTCCGTTATCACCGTGCCAATCGTTTTTAAAACATTGTTCCATTGGCCTCGACAGGGCTGCCTGCGGTGGTTGGTGGTGCAGTTCCCGTTTTACCAGAGGAACTACAAACGATTCTCTATCAGCCGCAACCGGAGGAATGGCCGATGGGTGACCGCGAGGCGGCTTGTCGGAGAATCTCGCGCGGTTTGGATCAAGTGATGGGTTTAGCGATCGCTGAACCGTTCACCGCACCCGTCGATCTCAACCTCTATCCTGTATATTCCTACATTGTCGAATATCCTATCGATCTTTCGACTATCAAAGCGAGACTGGAAAATCACTTTTATCGGCGCATCACATCGGCACAATTCGACGTGCGATATCTCGCTACTAACGCCGAACAATTCAACGAGCCGCACAGCCAGATAGTCAAACGCGCCAGGATAATCACCGATTTGTGCCTAAAAGTTATCAAGTGAGAATCGTATTTTATTTATCATTGCACCGTTTACGCAATTACCGTTTACGTAATACACTTCTAATTTTCTTGGCAGAGAGAACGACGAGTTAGACATTCCGGCGGTATACCATCAGTTGGTCGATACTTATCATTCATCGGATTCCGAAATAGAAGTCGATCAACAGTCCCGGCCCTCGACGAGTCGTCAAAGACCAAGCGTAGCTCGAAATTTGCGTTCTCAAGAAGCTTCCAAGGATTGGAGAATAGCATGTCGACAATTGTTGGAGACGCTTTGGGCTTGCGAGGATTCTATACCCTTCAGGTCCGTCAAACAGCTTTTTTCTTTTTCGAACTTTTCTTCAACTTCGTATCAATGGAATTTTTTGCAAAAATGGAATTGTTATTATTTATAAGTTAGAAAATTCAATATGGCTTCTGGATGAAAGCTATGTTAATGCGTTTATTTCTTCCACAGGGAACCGGTGGACCGATTGGAGAATCCGGATTACCATCACATAGTCGATACACCGATGGACCTGAGGACCGTTAAGGAAGATTTGATAGGTGGAAATTACGAGAACCCCGCCGAATTTGCCAAAGACATGAAACTGATATTTACAAATAGCAGAAATTACAATACGAATAAACGATCGCAGGTTGGTCAATGTCTTTCGATAATTACGCTTATATTGATCGTTCCGTTTAAGCTGGAACCTTTTCTAGACTCAAAAAATGTGAAAAAATAGCTTAGCTCAAGGTTAACCTTGGATCTATCTGGCAACGTTGATAGGTTTCTACAGTTTTCTATACTGAATTCTCAATTGATTTTCCTAAGACTTTGGAAATGATACCCAAGATCATCGCGAGACAATGTACGCTCCCTGAAAATGATTTATTCAGAACTTTTATAACAGTAAAATAGCAGCTTGCAATTTGCTAAATAGGATATTTGAAAAACTTGAACACAATTTTATTTCTACAGGTTAAAAGCGTTAAAAAAATGTTTTTTGAATGATTGATCGACAGATATACTTGATGACGATAAGACTGTCAGCTATGTTCGAGGAACATATGCGGAGGATACTGTCGACTTGGAAAACGGCGAGACGACGAACCGAAAATGCAAAAGCAAAGGCAAAAGCGAAAATTCAAAGAAAAAAGGCTAAAAAACGATTAACCAATGGAGCTGGTGAGTTTAGCGAAATTTCGTTTAATTAATATATCAAATTTATTAATTTTCTTTCGCATAAAATTAATTTGACAAAAAAATAAATTATTGATTAATTTAAGTTTTATTTCAAATTTGGACTGATAATCAAACTGGCTCCGATATGCGCGATGTCACAGTTTCGTTTGATGGCAATTTCAAAAATCAAATCCGTTTTTTTCTCTATTTATACGTATCGCTGTAACATATCTTGCACTTTGTCGGGACCTCAGGCCCATCGAGAGCGAAAAGTCCCGATACGTCTGACGAAGATGACAATATTGATTGTGAGAACGATGACGATGACGAAGCCGACGTACCGAAAAAGGAAGAAACTGAGCCAACGAGACAAAGGAGAAGGCTTCAAAATTTCGATATCGCGGGTAAGAATGACTTGTTTGAATCTTCTTTCAATTCAGTGTAACACATTATTGATAATAATTTTAAATAAAGTAAACTACTAATAATCAAAAGGATTATCTTTATGAATTATAATAATTGATAATTATTATAGGTTCATTCCTTGTCGAAAATACAAATCGTGTTCTCTTCCAGGACCTTCGACGTCCCGTATGACAAACGGTCATGGCAAGTCAGCGAGCAGCTCGTCGCGTCAGTTAAGGAATTCGCGTTCGGCGGCATCAACGAAGAAGGCGCAGAAAAGTGAGAGCGAGGCGAGCGAAAGCGAGATATCGATGGCGACGAGCGACAGTAGTTTCGAGAAGACGCGGCGTCGCAAGAGGAAGACATGCAAGACCGTCAGCAGCGGAGTCGACGATAGCGATTCTGGGGACAGCTACAAGCCTGGTGGTAGAGGCAAACAAACCCGGAAAAATCGCGCGAAAAACAATAAAATCGGTCGTCAAAGCAAGGCTCAACAGAGAAGACTGTTGGTGCACGAGGACGAGGAGGATGATAGAGATGAGAAGGTGCTGGAGAACGATGAGGAAGAGGAGGAAGAGGAAGAAGAGGAGGAGGATGGTGACGACCGCAACAACGCGGTTAAAAGTTCGGACGAGGCAAGCGAGGAAGAGGCGAATGAAATCGTGACCCGTAAAACAACGAGGTCTCGCAAAGTCGTCGCCCAACAATCACCCCAAAGAAACAATTCGAGTTGCGTCGATGAGAGCGATGATTCCGACAGCGACGACAACGACGATGACGACGACAACGACGAGGACGACGATGATGACGAGGACGACGAAGACGAGGACCCCGAAGAACGCCGAAACGAAAAACCAAGCTTGAACACGGACAGCAACGACACCGAGGTGAACCGCGAAACAAACCCGCGACCACAGCGCAACAATCGATCAGCCAGGCACACTGAGAACGGCGAGGATTGCGAGAATTCACGAAGAATCGGCAAACGACCTCGCTACAACGTCGACAGCGAGGACGACGAGGATGAAAACGACGACGGCGACGAGAGCAGCGGCACCGCACCCGTTAGAAATCGACGCAGCGTCAAGAGACGATACTACGCGGAGGAGAGCGAAGACGAGAGCGCTCCCGGACCTGGAATAAGTATAAGCAGCAGAGGACGCGTTAGGAAAATGACCGCTCGGGCGAGAGCTTACATGCGTGAAGCGCCCTAACGCCCTTCCCCGTGTTACTAGAAAATAAATGTGTATATATCCTAACTGGCGGGAGGGAAGAGGGGGGGCAGAGCCGGCATCCGTAACGATCGCGCTTTTTCGAACTGCTCGTTGAACGCAGTACGGGAAATTGTAGGACGTTCGCTATCACTTTTGTTTTAAATTAATGTAATAAAATAATTTTTTATTTTACGCTATTTTGTTCGTCCATAGAATTTTGTTTTTTTTTTTCGCATGTTTAAGCGTTACGGACGATTCGGAATTTCGATACAGTTTTTCCGTCGGCAATTGAGAATCGCGGCTCGAATTCGTGAATTGAAGAAAAAAAATGCGGCTCGCGATACATCGTTTTCTCAGATTGAAACGAATTTTCGATTAAACGATTTATTCCTCTCTTTTTACCAATTCTGTGCACCACGCTCGATTATTCTTTTGAAGATTTTGGGTCGAAGTGTACGCGAAAAAGGTGTTCGAGCGCTTATGTGGGATCGTAGCATTTCGTGTACGTAAATCGGGAAGTTTATTGAATCGGTAGATAAATAAGGATAAAAACACACTGCCAGGATTGCAGGAAGTCTGGGAATATGGGTTTCCGGGCTGGTACAATCGCGTGGCAATGGAAAGCCGGGAGAAAGAGGATCGATTTTTAGCGTTATTAGATATTAGAAGTACCTGGATTTATTGTTAATTGCGTCTTCTTTCGACATTCTGATGTTTACAACGAAAACTGTGTCCGGACGACGAATCGGTCGTCCTTGATGTTTTCCTTTAGCTTTGTAAATTGCAAAAAAAGAGACGTTGCGAGCTCGACACTTATTATCGTAAAAGACTTCTTTTTTTTTACTCACCTAAATAATCGTAGATCCGCCAATTTTTCTACGGAAAGTTCGTCGACACGATTAACCTTTCGTTTTCGATATCTAGATATTTTGCGTACGCCGTTCACGACTCGTTTTATATGCAGTTCGATGTGCGTTCGAAACTTTTTTTTTTCTTCGTTTTCTCATTGTCTCGCAATAAGTTATTTATATTCCGTTCCTTCCGGATTTAATGTTCGGGAGATGTTTCAGCTATTTATGTCGCAGAAGCATTCGTAAATCACGAGATAACAAGGAAAAATGAGGCAGTGCCTTCGAGCGCCCGTAATGTCAATCGTTCAATCGGTGGCCAATACCTGATGCATTGTAAAAAAAAACGATACAATACCGAATCGACACATTCTCTCAATTGTTTTTCAATTATTGACCGATAAAAGTGGAAATGAAAAAGTCCATTATTTGAGAATCATAAAAGAATTGGCGGTGAATATTTGTATAAGATTCAATTCGTTTTCTACGTATACATATCGATGTTGAATAAGTTTGTGTATTCCTCATCGTGATACTTCTTTTTTTTCTTCATTTATTCGTACGCAACCACGTGATTCGAATACCACACAGCGGTTATTTTTTTTCTTTCGTTTTCTTCGCGCAACAATTATGTGTCCACGAATATTCGAAGCCTTGTTCAGCCAAGGCATTGTGATACTAGTTTAAGAATATTTCAAATATACGCTAATCTGATAATGTAATATTGTTAGGTAATCGATAATTATTTTTTTAAACGATTTGGGATCATATCACCGTGGGCTATAGTTAATTCATTTGATTACCGATTAACTCCACGCTTGATTTCAAAGAAGAAATATATAACCGTGTCTTCTTCCACGATGATCACACACAACGGTACAGCTAGACTTTAATATTTCATTTGTATTGTGTAAGTTAAGTTTCTTCAATTTAGTACGTAATTGGATCTTCGATAAACTGTTACTGACTTATAATCGATAAGTAAGTCTGTAGTATGATTTAATAATGATCGATTTATACTTGTGTAAATGTTTTCGAAAAAAAAAAAACGTATTAAAACAAAAACACGTCGGAACAAAACGTTTGCGTGTAATTCCGGGTGGGCTCGCTCGATCGGGGACGCTTCGCTAATTTCGGAAAGTCCTACACCCCCCAAAAAAAAGTCCCGCATAAAAAACCAAATAGATTATTAATCGGTATGGAAAACCGTAGAGGCGTAGGATTTTTTTCGATGGAAATCTACAAAATGTTGTCCATTTCAAAGTTGAGTGACAAATGGGGGCTTCCCTCGTCAAATTTCCTTTAACAGAAATTTTTTCCTAAGAGAAACTCTGGCGGTCGGAATAATTTGTTTTTTGCGACAAAAATTTAACACTATATTTATAAAAGTCCATATTTTCGATGTATACAAAAAGAAACGAGTATCAACAAATTTTACATTGAAATGGTTTAATTGCAAAAGCAAAACAAGTTTGATCTTCCGATACAGTCCATTCGGTGTTCGAAGATTCCCAAATGAATACACTTAATCTACGTCCACCCCATGTTATTTTAGCGCGTGTGTTGCTATCGAAGCGTGTTAAATATCCGCTTCGCAAGGCCGAATGTTACACGCGTCACTCCAACGCTTTCGACATGAAACACGTCGTTTTTGCACCCCTCCCATTAGCAATCGCAAGTCTGCGCGGCGAAAGCAGCGCCACTCCGACAATTTCCTGTACCCGGATCCCCGAACGTCCGAATCATTCGCGACTGTACCTCACTTCGAAAAGCTCCGCAGTCAAGGGTAGTTTTCTGGGGTACTATTCCTGCGGCGGGGGTTCGCGGGCTGCGTGGTTCGTGCGGTAGCGCCATCTGCGTTTCTTCCGCTCCGACCGTCCACCCCGAGAGACTTCAGTACAATATCGGCCAGTTTTCGGCGACTAGCACACACGGGGGGAAACAAAATACGGCACAAGCGAAATCACACCCGTGCCTATCCTTCGTTTTACGAAGGATCGCAGTGCCCGGACACTCTTCAGTGCTTCGTCAAAAACTGTGACAAAAAGTGTGCTAGTGTGTGTGCGTGCGTTCGCGTGTCTGCGTGTAGGCTAAAAAGAGTGCGCTCAAAAGGTAGAGGTGTCACGACAGATAAAAACTTCCAAAAGGTAAATGTCGCGTCGGCCACCACGTTCCCGTGAAAATAGACGATTTTACACGAATCCACATTTGCACGTTTGCCTATACCAAACTTGCACATCCTTCTGCCAACCGCCATCCATTGGTACATAAAAGCGTATAAAATTTAATCGAAAAGATTTTTTCGTCGAAATATCGTTTTTCCGTAAACTCGTTCGCTTTTAATCTGAACAGAGACTCCAACGTGTTGGATCGATTCTCCTTTCTCGGTTCACCTACGAGCCTGTGTGATCCCCCTTCCCCTCCGCCCCCTCCCCAAACCGCCGCCAACCGTTCCTTGGTGAAGACACTTTCGCTCATCCTTATTTCTTTTTTCGCACTTCGGTTTCCGATATTTTTGGATATCGGTGAATTTACCTCTTCTTTTTTTTTTTTGCCGCGCTAGGAACGTTCTTTATTGGCTAGGTTTTCTCGATGGCTCATAGCGCATGAAAATCGTTCTCCTCGACGTTTTTTTTTCCCACCCCTGTACCTCCCTCTTCCAGCCCCCTTAAGCGCCCTCTTTTGCTCGGCAAACTGACGTACACTCGCGTGTGCACTAAAACCTAGAAAACCGTCCACTCCCTTCCACATCTCGCGTTCACGTACGTATAGTCCGGCGTAGGGGACGAAGTTACGCGCTGAGAAGAGTCGAAACTGTGCAAAGCTTGTCCGCGATTTCACTAGGCTATAGATATCTTTGAATATTTTTTCCACATATTCCGTTGGTGGCTGGATTGAACGGGCGAGGGCATATCGTCGCCGGGAAATTTCGTATGAGATACACACTTCTTGTGTGTACTTTTTTACCTTGCCATTATTTTTGGGTTTTCTTTTTTTTCTCCATCCGTACTTCGTGGTTCCGCGACGGCGATTGGCAGGATGGCACGAAGGAGAGTTTGGGAAGATTGAGAAAAGCCACGACCAATCGAGATTGAACGCGAGTGTGTGTAAGTTTAAGAATGCCTTTTTTTTTACTTTTTTTTCGTCATTGTTACTTTTTCTCGCTTCTGTCTATTCGCACGGAGAATCGTGTTTTTTTTTTTCGTTTACCCACCGAGTATTCGAATCGTGCACACACCACGAGCACCAGATTTTTTTTTTCTGGCCAAAGCGCGTGTGTGCGGCCCTGCGTGCGACACGGAACGTTTCGACTCGTGGGACGAGTCTCGTCGCATGGGAACTTTTGCCATCCTGCGTACTATTCTCGTATGGCGAAATACTTCGAGAAATCGATCTTCTTTTTATCGGGTACAAACTTCCGGCCTTATATACGCGATTCAGTCAACTGCCGTGAGGATATTCGCAGAAATGAGGGAACAAGTGGGGCTAGTATCGCTTATTCTTTTATACGATATTTATCGATTCTCTGAAGTGCAGAACGAAAACGAAAAAGTAAAAACTTGTATGTACAAAATGTTCCGAAAATGGCGGAGTTATCAGCCGGTAAATAAACGGTTTTTTACTCGACCAAGTTCATGGCGCTAGCGTTGAGTGTTAAAAAAAAAGTTGACATCTTCATTGTTATACAATAGATGTCTCTATAAACCAAGAATTTAAAAAAAAAACAGTAATGGAAGCACCAAATTTTGTCGACTCGATGTTTTAACGATGAATTATTTATTGAAAAAAATTAATTAATCGTTCGATGTTTCAAACGGATGATTTAAATAACAATTTATTACCGTCCGCTTCCTAGGAAATCATGCTTACTAGGGCAACATTTGCTAGAGGAATTTCATGGTTCCTAGGGAATCGTCGTGCTTTCTAGGAAATCATCAAATGCTGTGATTTAGTTATTTATTCAAACCTTTTCATTCTAAAAAGCTTAAAATATTTTTCGACGTTCAAGCTAATATAATATTGGAAACATTTTTTTTTTCCGTTTGATGTCGCTTATACAGGACCTGAAAGTTGTACCGGATAAAAAAAAGTCGTGCCGTAGATTGTTTTGTATCCACGCAGATTTGCGTGTGTACAAGTGCACAAAGGCATCCGCACACGAAATTTTTTCTACTTCTTAACCGTCCACACCTTATGAAATATACGCTATTCACTACCCAATAGATATTCACTTATCCATAGGAAATAATTTGCAACGGTTGTTGGCACTTTGGTATTTCTCATAGGCACCGGTGTACGTGGACACTTCCCATAAATAAACAATTGCAGTTTCAACAGTTCGCGCCACCCATGAGTCGTATCCTCTCGCTATTTTCCGATTAGATGTTTATTATTATTATAAATCTGAATGTCTGTACGTCTTTACTTTTGTTATTCAATCATGACGAAACGGCTTGACCGATTTCATCGAAATTCAACATCTGGATGGTTTGTGATCTTGATTCACACATAGGATACTTTTCTTCCCGTAAATCAGTTCCAAATGGGGATAAAGTGGTGTCAAAGTACAGATATTGATTTACGATTTTTTAGGCTTAATAAATACACTCGTAAAATTAAAAAATAATTCATTACATTTGTTAAAGATTCATTACCTATATACAAATATTTTGCATTTTTTCGTTGAATATATCATTAATAACCGACTGACCCGGAATTTTAAACGTAATAACAAAAATTCAAAAAATGGCGATGAATCAAGAAAAAATGAATGTTTTTTCACTGTTCTTGCACAAAAAAAAATAGTGAAAATCATATTTCTTAAGAATTCCAGTCCAGTCGGTTGCGACAGGTGTGCAAAATACGTTGTCCGAATTTTATAAAAATCGATTCCGTAGTTTCGGTCATTTTAGCACGAAGCTAAGTAAAAAAACGTAGTTTATATCACAAAAATATTAATTTTCAATTAATCACCGATGCCTGCGCCACGTTGAAGGAACACACTTTAATGTATTCACTTTCGAAAAATATATACAAACCAAAGAAAAACGATTTTTTCATTTTCGAAGAATTTTCAGTTATTCCTTAATTATACAGAACTGTCTTCCGTCCTGAAAAAAAAAAATCTCTGAAATTCGTTTATTCGAAGCTATTTTTTTTGTCCTTAAAAATACAACCGTGAAGTACGCTTCCCCCCTCTCAATTATTTCCGCTGATCGTGAACTTCCGGTAACTTGGATCAATCTAGCTTTCGTAACTAAAAAATGTTTAGGGACTGTGCAAGCTCGTGTAGTTCCTGGTTCTCTCCGGTTTGTACGGGACGCCCTTGCTGCAGAATTAATCACGTTAGGGTGACCACTGTCTCGGGACCACACAGGGATATACGGGGAGGGGGGCACCCGTAGTGTTTCTCATTCAATGAGTCACACGCTCAGCCCGGTCTTGACAATAATGCTTGGGAGCCAGGAGAAAGAGCTCGCACCCTCATCGAATCAACCGTTCCCGTACCAACTGCTTCTTTATACAGTCTAAATTCATGCGTGCCCGCGACAACGTTACGACTAACATTTTTCACGAGAAACTTCGCTCCCGGTAATTGGGTGTAGGGAGTAAAAAAATGGCAGCGAAAAACAAAAAAAAAACGTGTTTTATCTCTTCGAATCGGCTCGAGAAACTATTTTTTTTATAAATTCATTTTAATTACTTCTTAAAATGAATTTTTTTTAAATTCATTGGGCCAAATGAATTTGAAAAATCCTTGAATCCATTGGGCTCATTCGTTATCGTCTTTTTGAATAAACTCACGAAAAAAAAATTGTCTTCAGCGTTATAAATAGTTTTTTTTACGCTATACCTTAAAAAGTCAATTTTTTAAAACAAACTTTTAATACATATATGAAACCGTAATTATCATTACGAATTGAGAAACACAAAATTCATTTGATTTTTATTCAACAATCCGGGGCCACCGAAATGACTTTTTCTCGTCTGTTAAAAAACGCATGTACCGGAGTAGCTTCGGCAACCAGCCAGTGTGAGAAATGAGGGGCGATGAGGCAAACGAAGCAGCCTTTAAAGAGTTTTCTGCCCAAGGTCGTCCTCTAGAGGTTTTGTAGCCTGCGCGAATAGTGACTGTATACAAGCCTTTCTTAACCGAAATATCGCTTGTCAAGGAGCCTCGGAACATCTTATCTTTAGATATTCTTCAATGGACTCGGGTATTCTTATTGTTCTTGACCGAGGCACCAACAACCGATGTATCAATCCAAAATTTTCCGACTCTCGCAATAAATTTCTAGTCTCCCATTTAAGATGATTATTATTTTTTAAGAATTGCTTTGATAATGCGAACTATTATTTTTATTATTCTTTTTGAGCAAATGCGTTGATCACGCGATTTATAATAATAATATAAATAATAATAATAATTATTATTATTTTTGATGATGATAAATGATAATTATTAATAATAATATTAATAATTAATAATAATTATTATTATTATTACTATTGTTAATTTTAAACAAGTGAATTGATAACGCGTTTTCAATAAATCAATGATTTGTTTTATTTTATTTTATGTTTAAAGAAATGTAATGCAGCAGTTAATTGTTTAAAAAACTAATTATATTTCTCCAACAAGAAGAATAAATTCTCATCGTCGACTTTTAAATTGATCACTTTTCCCAAAATTCCTTCCGCGAGAAAGAAAACTGGGAATCGCGGTATTTCAATAACGGCGCGTAATTTTTGTCTGCAGGGAAATAATTTCCTTTGACATCCTACGTCGGAATGGGAAGCCTTGACGAAACTTCCAACCCAATTTCCGAGCTGAATTTCACCCCTTAAACAATTTTGTTTCCACCGAAAAGAAAGTTGTATCGTTAAAACCTTTTTTTTCAAATGATTTCTTTTTTATTTTTTATGACCCATTTTTGACCTCTGATTGATTAATTTGTCGGAGTTTAATTTGATTCGAATGATTTGTAGAATAAAAGAGAAAGAACTTGTTCATGAAATCGGTCGAATTATCGGTCACCCTGTATACGGCACGTAGGAAATAAGATGGACAAAAAAAATTGGTTCCTCTCGGGAAAGTGCTTGACACCGAGACAGTTTTTCCCTGAAAGACAAGATCTCATGCTCCACTATTTCCGAGTTGACCTTTCGAAATTTTGCATAACCTCGAGGTCTTCCGTTTTTTTTTTTTTTTTTTAACTATACATATACTTACGTGGCTGAAGACTCGAGCGTCCTCGAAGGCAGAAAGTCTCGCGTCAAAAGGTCGCGATACTGAGGAAGAAAAGCGCCTATTTTCTTTTATCTTCGAAGAGTGATGTTGCATAGAGAAACAGACGGTACGTCCAATATCTCGTACCCCTACGAATTTCTTTTTACTCCATGGAAATATCCAAACGAACGTTACCGCGCAAAATGGCGGAGGGAGCTGAAAGAAAAGTGTGGAATCTTACAGTCACGTACTCGTTGGATTTATATCGAACACCGATAAAAAATCCGATTGGGAATTTTTATTTGTTAAATAACAGGTTCTATGAATTTTTGACGGAATTCCACGATCGTATACTACCCATGGGTTTCGGAAATCACGGTTTAGAATTTTTCATGACGTCATCGTAACGAAATTTTGAGAATTGAAAAAAAAAACATCATTTTCGTCGTGTTCTAACCAAGCAATTTTTCGTACCGTTGAAACTCAATTACAATCATTTTTTGAACGCTCGCAATTTTTTAACACCCTCAATTTATTAGGTATAAAAATTGTTTAATTTTCAATATTCTTTAGTTCTGAAATGGAGCACAAAAAAAAACAATTTTCATTGCATTCCAGTTGTAGAAATGTTTGCATCGTGGCAACGCAAGGAAAACGATATTTTTTTCATTTTCAAAATTTGTTTATTCTGCATAATCATATTTTTCTCATTTCTCAAAAATTCTTTGAAAACTCAAACAAACCCAAAAATAACGGACTTATTTCTTTGGATAATAATAATGTTAAACAAATTTTTCTTTATTACACTAATCGAGATTTTTCCGAGCGTAATATTGGAGCATAAAAGTTGGCGCCCTGGTGGAGAATAATGAAGACTACTCTTCGAATCTCTCTGAAGATTAGCTACTTCGAAACACCTTAAGTCGATTTGAAAACAAGGAAGCAACGAGTTTCATTAAAAAAAAAAAGATAGGCAATCTCAAACGTTCAACAAATTTGCAAATGTTATAAATAAAATAATAAAATAAAATTCTTAAGGGAAACAAATCTTTTTCGATGACAAAAGCCATGGAGTGTATTAATGGAGTATACGGCACAAGCATACGCGAGCGTGTACAATTTCAACGCAATATCGACCGCCGTGTCTCGTTGCAATTTACCCGTAACAGCTTACGTCGTATATTATATTCTTTCATCTCCTCTTATGCACGACAGTATACATTGCGCACGGCGAGGCGAAAAAAAACTCGGTGAAAATGTTCGCGTGCTTGCAGGAGACTGCATAGTCTCCACAGCTGGCATACTTTTTTTTTATCACTAAGAAATCAAAGATTTTTGTTTTCCCTCGTCGTTTTAACACAGCCATTTTCGATGCCTAATTGGTGTAAAACAGAAATCGAATTTTACGACTCGAATCGCTGTCCCGAAGCGTTTTATCGTTTTCGTAAGATTTCTATTTTTTTTATCAGTTTTTTCTCAAATTTTCATCACTGCGATTGATAGACATTGATGCCTTTGATTTATAGTTGCCAGAGGCATAAACAATTTTTCGAAATTTTCAAACTGACGCTCGCTTAAAAAATTGAACTCCACTTTTGATAATTTTATCGTTTCTGAAATATTGGTTTTTTGACGAAGCTTTTTTTGAAATTTTTATCGTTGATTTTTCGTCGAACTAGACGTTTTTATCGCCACATTTCGAAGCTTCATCTTCGAATTCGAATTGCCTCGAAGCACGAACGAATTTTTCGAAATTTTCTAAAAGTTGGTCCCTTTGAAAAAAAAGGATCAGAATAATAATACATTAACGAATCGCATTAAATTTCATAAACGTCTGGTGTTCGACGAAACATTCAAATTTCAACAGCTTCGTCGCCGAGTTATTTCGCTGTTACAGCAGAAAAATAATTGTTCACGAACGACGACAAAGTTTCAATTGAAACGAATTTTTATTATTTTTTTTTTTTTTTGTCGATTGAAGTGTCTTGCGTGAAACAGAGGAATATGAGAAAAACCGCTACCATGTGGTTTTTTGTCAGGGTATGAACGTCCCCGTTTCCTCCCATCTGCCCCTCTACCCTACCGCACAGTTATGTAATTCTCATTCGCTATTCTCATCGAAATCCCCGCTGTTGAGCGTAAAGTCTACGGGGGCAAAAACCTGACCATTATATCGAGGAAAATCGAAAATGCTCCGAGTGACCTCATTGTAGGCAGGTCTCGTTAATTTTCTCTCGTCGAAGCGAACGTCTTTGAGAACGATCATATTTTATAAACGGACGAGACATCGGGAGGAAATTGTAATTACTGTTGCAACCTCGCTTTAAATAATTAAATGTTATAAGTTATTGGCGAGCTTCGGATACGAAATAATTTCTTAAGAAGTCTAAATAATTAATCACCAGGAGATATTATAAATGAGATTCGATAAGTTATTTTTTGGTTTACCGAATAGCGGAAAAAATGAACAAGGAGATTCATGAAAATTTGGAGTACGGAAAATTTCATGTTCGTTATCAATATCGATCGTGAGTTATCTATTTATTTCATTTTTTGGATAAATCCAACGATTTTTTTTTTGTCACCCAAAAGAAAAATGTAAATCTCATTTTCTACTGTTATGGACGAGGGAGTAGAGAACTTCGAAGTAATAACTTTGAAGTTCTTATCGTTAGAACCCAACGTAAATGATTTAGTTCTTCTTCATATTAAAAATGAAGATCGAAGCTATTAAAAACAAGCAATCGTTTATTACGATTTGTACTTATCTCCAATCTAAATCTACATAACATAATTGTGTTAGAACGAAATGAGCTTTTGTATTTATTTCTTATTTTTATCAATATCGTAAAATCATATATAATAAATTTAAATAACAGATCATTAAATAAGGATTTCAAAAAATATTTTTCAAATTTGAAAGCCAAAAAACAATGATTTTCGTTGCATGTCAAAGTTACGAATTTTCAAATTCCGGTAGAAGCGCAAAAAAAGAAGGTCGAAATAAAAAGTGGTTCGAGCGATCGATCGTAAAGATTGTAAAAATGAATTCCGTTCCGGACCATCGCGAGTTCATGAAAGTCAATATTTTATGAGTAACTGGTTTTAATTTTCTGCGGTAAATGATAAAATTGTTCAGGGGAGGAAAGTGCCAGTCAACTTTTCTCTGTTCCACGGAGTATTTGTTCTTCTCTGTTCCATTGTTAGATCCGAAATGCCCTCACAGGTAGGGGTAAACCGTACTGAAACCGGGTCTCGTTTGGACTCTTTGACGAAGGCGTGAAGGTTTGCGGTTTGAAGGGAGTCCTCGATAGAACGAGCCTTTGTCATACGATTGTGGTCTTGTAGATAGAGAGGGTGCTGATTCTGTAGAATACGATTGCCCTGTACGCACATACACACCGAGCTCTCGTACTGGAAAAGGCACGGACACACTTGTCTCGATACACGAGTCGTTTCGTGATACTCGAAATTCGAATGAACCTCCATTTATTTGAGCACTGATTAAAATCAACTGTTAGTTTTTCGGCTCATTTGATTGGCAACGAAACATCGATAAATACTATATCGATCGGGAAATAGTCGACGAACCAAAAATCCGGAGAACCAAACGTCACGAATATCGTTCGAAACTTGTCCAACCCAAACAAACCCAAATCAAGTCACTGTCTTCCTAAAATACGTAAAGAAATGGAACTATAGAGTTAAAGTTTGCGTTAGCTTCCAACCGGTTTCTTCGATCTCTCGTTTTTCCCTACGTCGCGTGAAAGATCGTTCGTATAACCTCAAAAATTTTCGAAAACGGTTTCCTCATTGGAGGTTAAATTTTCGATAAAAAATCGAGCATCGGTTTCTTTAGAATTCACAGACGCGGAAGCTGGTACTCTTATTTTACTATACAAATGTTTCGTCCTTGAGAAATCGAGGTTTGAAAATTTTGACTAGTTCGGAGAATCAAAGGATTAAGAATTGACGAAATATTTGAAAAACGTAATTTTGAACGAACGAGCGAGATTAATTTGAAAAATTGTTTAGACATCGTTTGTAGGCGAATTAATAAAATGGTGTACCGATTTTTATTGAAATTTGTTAACGATTGAAGAATTTTGTCAGAGATTTTGTAAATGAATGTTCAACGAGAAGAATTCAACGGTGTGTTTTAGCTTTAATCACTTGATTGTTAAAAAAACAATAAAGATATTTTTATTTATTAAAATTCGTAATATTGGCTGAAACTTAAAAAAATTCGGATTTGTACGTATCTCGTAAATGCTTAAATGAAAATTGTCCGATCGATGCTCACTCACACTCGCGTGATCACAAGACGGTACGATACGTCATCTTCAACGGTTCTCGTACGTAGACAGTTTTATGGTCAAAGACACCTTCCTCGTAGTTGCGAAAGGTCTCTCTATGGACAAGCGTCAAGATATTAAACGCGTCCTCGCGCTCCTTTGATCCCCTGACGGCGTTTACCATATTTGCAAAGCCGAGAAGATCCCTTTTCGTTGTTTCGTTTACGACCCTATTTTTACAAATCCAGCGTATGTGTGGAGATCCCGGAAGCTAGCCGATATAAAAGGGCAAGAACCCAAGTGGAAAATGCAACTCATCAACCGTTTGGCCCTGATGAGCCTGAATTTTGCATTTTCGTTGCAGCAAAATTTTTTAAAACTTTCTTTCTCGTACTTTCATTTACGCGGTTTCAATATTTCACGAAGTATTTATTTCGCGAGATCGAATTCTGGATCTCTAAATAAGACTCGAAAAATTATTGATAAGTTTTCGTAACGATTTTCGTCAAAAAAAAAAAACTATTCGCGAAATCGGAAAATAATAATTTTCGTTGTATTAAATTTTATATCGTTAGAATGCAAAGAATATCGTTAGAATGCAAAGAAAAATAATTTTTTAATTCGTTAGCCACATTTTCTTTAGAGCAAATTTAATTATTTTTTCAATTTATTTCCCGGATTTCTTTTTAGGCAAATTTAACTTACGAAAAACATGATTTTCGATAATCATGAAAAACGCAATTGAAAAGAACTTCTATTGTATTCCAACGTTGCGAAGTTCAGTCAAATCGTTGGCGAGCCCATGCTACAATACCTATTTGAGGATTTTCCTTCATTCGCAGCGCCATCTGTAACTCAAGTCCGCGAGGGAGCCATAAGCCAAACGCTTGAAGCGACTACGTATAGCCGCATAATCTCACTGCCTCATTTGTGAGGACTATTGCCGAATCGGGTACCCCGAATGTACTACGGGCTATTGGTTTGATCATGGAAAGTAATTTCGATATTCCGTAGTGTAATTTTCAAAAATCGCAACGATAATCCTTCAACCATGAATTGCCTCTCAATTAGAGACCTACAATTCGAATCCGAAAAAAGTAATTTACAAAAAATTAAAAAAAAAAAAAATAAGACTAGAAATCATAACGCAAGTTCATGATTTATCTGCCGAAAATGAAGAACGTTCCGGAAGACCTCTAATCGACATTCACGAAGAAAACAGAGTACCAACTGAGTCCGACCATTTCGCCCAACCCATTTTTGAATCCTCAAGAATATTTTTTAAATTTGAAAAGCCACGAGAAACCCAAATAAGCTAGAGTCAGCCATGAATCGAGCGCTAGGTAGAAACGCGTAGTCGCATAACCTGACTCCATCGTAAAGTCTCCACTGTTAGCAACGAAAATTGTCTATTCCAATACGACCCGGTTCCCAGGTGACATTTTGATCGCCGGATCAACAAGCGAAATCGTCATAGCGATGAGTAGCGAAGCGGAAGACAAAACCAAAAGATGTATAACCCAACCAGCTAGTTATTAATGTTCCATCTACCAGTCAATATCTGAATTGTACGATAGCGTGATATCTATTACGTAGCTTATAAGTTCCAACGCGATATCAGCGGAAGCTTTCTCCCCGCTTGAATTACGTTAGACTTAACAATCGTTGGTCCAGAGGAGGTTATAGAATTTTGAGATTAGCGATGTACGGTTATAGAAGTACTCGCTATACTACCCGGAATTCCTGATGCATAAGCGGTTTAGAGTACCGCGTATGCGTAATACGTCGTCACGAATCCCGTCCCTTTGTCGCTTTGCACGTTGAAATGTGCCGATTGTATCTGTTGGTGCCAGTGACCCCCTATTGATTCCATGCTCAGCGAAGCACACGATCTACCCCAGACCCACCGTTTTCGCCTCCCCCACTTCAGGGCTCGGGACAACCCTCGACTGTTCGCCTACCACGACAACCATCATCACCACCACCGGAAAACAGTCCCCACCAAAGCCTCCATCGAGTTTCCTACTCTACCAACACGAGCAGCCCCTCTTCTACTTTCGTTCCTTATATTCCACGTTTTACACGTTCTCGTGTCCACATTGGGAAACGCAGCGAGGAATGGTGGGAGTTAGGGGGGAGAGAGCGTAGGGAGGCTTCGCTCGGTGTGTGCTTGTGACCTCAACGCGCATCCCTCAGCGCTCGTTCGACGCCTTTGGCCATCTCCGTCCTGCTTTCTACCCCCTGAATACGAACCATCTCCGTCGACTCCCCCCGCCGTTTTTGCTCCTCCCTCTCTTCGCCGTAGCTCAGTAGCGAGTTCTTCCGTTATATGCCAGGAGAACAGCAGTAACACACGCCAGACTGGAGCGCCCCTGTTCCACTAGCGTCGAACAGAATTATTCGTACGTGTGCGCCTCCCACAATCCCAACACCCACCCATACCTCCTCTTTACAAGGGATTTAGCTACGTACTGGTCGATCTCGGTAGACAGGTACGAGTGCCTTTGAATATACCACACCGATGAAACCCTTGGACCTTTCAGGAGCGTTATTTCGATCACCCGAGCTTGGGACGAGCCGGAACAAAAATTCCCTCTCTGCAGTCTTATCCCTCATACTTTCCTATCCCTTTTGATCCTTTCTTTCTCCTAGCGTCTCGTTTTATCTCTATCCCTCTTCAAGCATTCGTTTATCATATCTGCCGTGTATTAGAATGTTTCTCTTCGGACTGGTAGTCTTGATCCATCCATCGAAGTTTTTGGAAACCTCTTTGGTGGAATCTCAACTTGAATTCGTATTTGGTCGAGCTGGCGATTAAAAAAGTACATACGAATCATATGAGATTGAAGTTCGCAACGTGGCGGCGCTACGAGATTGATTAATTTCAATTTTTCTTTTTTTTTTACCGATATATCGCAAGCAAGATACCTCAATAATTATTCCAATCTTTATTGTGATAATCTATCATTTAAATCCGAACAAAAAATACTTCGCAAAATAATGGAATTAAAGGAATAAAAAAATGAGAGAAAAAATTTCATTGGATTGCAACGATGCGAACTTCAAGTCCATCGAATCATGCGGTAAGACTTATGGCCTCTGAGGAAAATTGTTACACAGCGAAGTGCTGAATTTTTGCAATATTGAGTTTTCTACAATTGTACACTTTGACTTCGAACGATTATCGCACGCATGGTTTGTGTGCTAAAGGACGAACGAGCTTTAGTGCACTATTCAATACATTTATATATATATCTCTCTCTCTGCAAAGATCCTTTTTTTAGCGAGATCCCTTCGGGGATAATGCCAATGAAAGTGTGCATTAATGTACGTTGAAGAATGGGTGGAAAACGGTAGCGAGGGAGAAGAGGAGGGGTGAAAAAATGTACCCGGAGAAGACGATCGATCGGTGCGAAAAGGGGAGAGTGCAAGGTCTCTGGTTGTTTCAGTTGTTTGGAAATAGGCAAATTTACGCCACACTTTCGGCCACGAATATTTCGGAGAGATCGAAATGTTGTTTGCTAACCAATATTGACGGGATATGGGAAAAGCGTTCGGTTCTACTGCTAAAGAGAGCTTGCTGTTTTTTACACGTTTCGAGTGGGTGTACGCTGTTGTCACTTTTACACGTTACCAAGTGCGTGAATAAACACACGTAGGTGTGATACTTGAACGCTTTTATACGTGATATTTCTACGTGCTTCACGCGTGTTCGGTTCAGCCTGTACACGTTAGTCATCATCACAGGCCCTCTACTGAATACACACGCGCTATTTGTAAATCCAAAATCAAATACTCCAGTGAGATTTCAAAATCAAATTTCGTTTACAAATTTACGTTGAATGTGTGTTAATATTTACGAGGAGACGTTTATTTATCAAAAGATAATTGAATTTTTATTTCTGTCGAGTCAAATTGCAAAATAGCAAAATCGATTTTCACGAAATCGAGTTTGCTATTTTTTTTTTGGGGGGGGGGGTTTGTTTTGACGTATTGTTTTTATAAATCATTGAGATCAGGGTGAATATTGGCAAACATATATGAAAATTTTTATCACGAGCGTACATATATGTATGGACTTCCGCAGGAATTCGTAAAAAACAAGTATATATATATATATATACTTCAAATAATTCATTTTAAAAATATATATTTAGCTATATAAATATACATTTGTTTGAACTTAATCAATCGGATCACAAAGCATGTTCAGTATCGTCCGTTCATGGGGATTAATTCGACAGGCTGCAACAATCTAACCCGTTGAAATCACAAGCTTAATTGTCTTGGCGAATGCATAATTTGCAGGAAGTTGCTAATTTCTAGCCAATCGTGAGTTTGAAACGGATTAGTAACGCTCAACGAGTCAACACGATCTCGGACCCCAAAAGCAAAAGTTTACTCTTCATTTATTTACCGATGAGAGTGTAGGAAAGGAATTGAGATTTAAAAAATGTTTAACTCGACGATTACTGTTTTCAAAGTTTTATCTTTGTTTGGAAGAAACGTATTAACTTAAACGACATTATTGTTATTTAACGAAGCAAAATTGTTCATGCGTCGTCGTGACGTACAAAGTATTTGAATAATTACTTAATCTTTTTTTTTTAAACCCTATACACGAAAAGGGGTGCGAAAAACATTGTTATATTTTATATTTTTTTTTGGAGGTTTTATTTTTTACTATCGGGCAAATAAGTGGCCGAAATTGGTCGATCGTTTGGTCTATACGTTTCAACGGAAATTCTTCCAGAAGCTCTCTATGCACAAGTGCATAGAACTCATGCATACGATGTTTGCATTATCGCGAACGTTGCGAATCGAAGCTATCTCTGGCAGGTTCTAGAGAGAGAGAGAGAGAGAGAATTTCTTATCGGTTTTCGCGTATTCGTATACACACGTGATCCCAATTCTACTTTGTAGACGTATACACCAATAGCATATGTAAAAGAGGTTGATGCACATAAGGAGCGCAATAAAGTTTGGCACGGAAGATCCAGAGGTGTACATAGAATCTATGATGCATTTGATACGCTGCGGTTATGTGATACGAACACAAATACACTCTTATAGATTTCACATGCCTAAAGGCGTTGAGACAGATCGAGAAATCGATGAATCGCTTAGCAACGCTCCATCTACCTTCTCCAGTCAATTTCGTCGACTTTCGTACCGCAGACACTCTTTTTCTGGAGGGATTAAAGTTCAGTCGAATGTGGAGCTTCGATTAATCCACGGAAAAATTAGAATACAAAATTTTACGCCTGAAATATCGATAACGAAGAAACGAAAGATGAGCCAAGCAAAAATACGTACGTTTTTAAAGGAATTCTAAAATAATAGGATATCCTCTCGAAACGTATAATTTTTTTAGTAATTTTTAGGCGTATTTGATTTTTATTCATCGGTCAAATATGATTTTCGGCGTTTAAGGCACTCGACCGGAAGTGCATCGCTGGATGTTTCCTTCGTTTGATAAATGTTACAAAAATGTTCAAAGTTCAAATTCGAGTCTTCCCATCGTTTTGTTTTCACGAGGAAAAAAAACAATACACTTTTTAATAGTGCTTAATTTTCACTGTCATTCAACGGGTTGGAAATACAGAAATTTACTCTCCTGTTTGTTTCCGCTTTATGCAGTCTAAAGTGTTTGGAAAAGCTGCTCAGATGTACGCAAAGCCTATATGCAGAATAGGGGGGGGTTAACGATGCCGCGGGAGCTAAGGGCTTCGAACCAGGTCAGGCGTCGAGTCTCGTAAAATTTGCCTGTACAAAAGTTCTCTCTCTTTCGTACTCTTGGCTGGTGGTCCATATCGGCAAATACCCCCGTTCTGCACTTAGTTTTTCTTGGATCCCTCGGCGCAACGCTAAAGCCCTCTTCAACTGAGGGTTTAAAAAAATGCGAACAAATTCATTGGGGAGCCAAATAACGCAAAAAAAAAAACGTTTTTCCAGCTATATACACGTGTCGAGAAAAGGATTTAAAAATAAACTGTTCCACGAAACATATTTTTCCACAGTTTTTATCGGTGACGTGAGAAACCCTTCCGAAATGGGTAATAATTCAGATATTTGATATACACGAGCAGCGATTACGCGCACGTTTTTCTCTTAGTCTTTTTTCATGTCCTTTAAGTTTTACAGGAGGGCAGAGGGAAACTGGTGATAACCCGTCCGAAAAAACATTTTAATAGTAATTAAGAACGATATAGAACTCGTTATAAAAATGATAACAAATTTATGAAAGACCAGGTTTCTCAGTCTGGAGTTTATGAATCCCTGAAGGTTAAGTATCATTTTTAAACCGCGATTTCTTAAAAATTAAAACATTTTTATAATAAAATCAAATAAAATCATCAACCTATGCATCCACGAATTCTACAGAGACTAATGCACGATTTTTCATTGAAATCGTGTTATTGGACAAGGTGTTCATGTATTGTTCAGGATCGATGGGAATTACGAAATTTTGTAATTAGTCCCCGACTGCAAAGAGGTTAAGATCCAATGATCAAAGTTGAACACAAATTAACCTAAAACAGCGCTTTCAAGTTCTTCATTTATGAATTAAATATAACCTGATTCTCGTTAATCCCAAAAAAATCCTTTTCACGAGAAAATTGAGTTTGATAGTTAGCGAGGTTACGTCGATCGTTAACCCAAACCGCATGTCGATCCAACCTTACGCTACGAAAAGATAAATTCGATGAAGCATGGCAAATCTGACTGAAACTTGGTAACGACGTGTACCAGCTAAAACGAAACTACTTTTCTCAGGTCCTCAATGTCTCAACAGCAGCTGTTAGCCCTTGATACGCCACGAAGTTTTCTACAAAAAAAAACAAAAAAATTCTATCATCATCTACCTATATATATATATATATATATAGACAGACAGGAACCTTCTCCACTCTTTCATCACCACTCTTTTACCTTCGTTCACTTTCTCCGGCAACGTCGTACCGTTTGAACTCGAGGCAAGCCCTCGTTCGTGCACCAACGTAGACGCGACGATGCGGGAATCGTGCTCAAGATAGCGAGGAAGCGGCAGGAGTGCGAAAGCACACCGGAGCTGCATATGAGGAAGACGACGACCCAAGTGGCGAGGATGAAGTGGATTACCGGGCGTTGAGAGTGCACACTGTGCGAGAGCTTCCCGGCGTGGTATAACACTCGAGGACATTGCGTGTCTGTATGGAATACAATACTTTCGTGCTTCTTCTCCGTCTTGTTGGCTTGCCAAGCACACACTTCCGGTATCTTTCCGGGTCCCGGCCTCTTCTTCGAGTTCTCCGTGTAGGCCGAGCTTCCTTCTTAGTCCCTCTCTGTTCCTCGTTCCTCTTTCGATGACGCGTAGAAGCCCGACGTAACCTCGAAATTTTTTATGTTGATCCGTTGTTCCTATCGGTAATCGAGTTTTCAAAAGAAAAAAAAATTGGAACATCAGTTTCCGTATTCATCCGTGCAATGGTCGATGCTTCCATTCAGCGATAAAAATTGTTCAATCCTTGATAAATCAAACGTTTGATTTTGGAATCCTTGATAAATGCCTATCAGTCATTAATCATTCGAATACTCAAAAGTTCGTCGACCCTTCGATTATCTAATTCTGCTTTCAAGCTATGTTCCTCCTCGATGATTTCCCAACGTACCAATATCTTCAAGAGTCGAGTTGCTCCACCCAAGATTACCCTCAACCCGCCACTCGGCATTTAAATCTCCTGAAACCGAATCAGCGAATCATGGGTGATCTCTTATATAGCCAAGTTAACGGATCGATACGCTTCATTGGTTTGGCTCTTCGTGTTAATCTTACCAGCCATCTTTTCACCAATTTATGAAGCCTCGGGGTTCATACCTCCCTCCGACTTAATCTAACCGTTCGAACTAATCCACGTATATCGTACGTGCGGGAAATGTAATACCGCAAAACTACCGACGATCCTCTCTAGCTACGAAAACATCCGACCTTCCTCCAACGACGCTTCACCTTAATCCTACAACCCGCCGAATAGTTATGCCCATTTGCGCCGGTGGAGATGTGTCATTTGTATAGTTTAGTGCTAACATAACCAAACTTTCTGTCGGGTGGTCACGGGGTTTGGAAAATTTCGTCTCGTTTGCACTTTCCATCCCACCTGGTTTTCTAAGTAATAGCGATATGGGGTTGAGATACCCGAGACAAAATTTAGAGCCTCCTCTTTCTTTTGTAATCCAAAATCCGCCAGCTTCCGGTGAACTTATCAAAACCGGTTTCCCGATTTCAATGTCAAAAAGTGGTTTTGGTTCGATCCAGTGTAACCTCTGCTAGTCCTTCCGAACTTTCTTTCGATTCCCAGTTTTACTAAAACATGCGATACATAAGCCGCCTTCACCTATTTTTTTATCTCAAGTCCGCGAAGCCTCGATTATACGTAACCAGCTTTAAATCCGAATGCGATATTTCTTTCATCAACAATCCGTTGTGGCATGATGGGTACGATGAAGAAATCTTTCTCAATGACACGACGAACACGCTTTCGTCCACTTCGAAATTTTAAAACCACTATTCTCTTAAACGGCTGAATCAATTGGTACGAAATTTCTTGTGTGCATTCAGTATCATGGCACCGAGGACCCCTCGGTCCTCATTTTTTATGAAAACGTTTCATTCTTGAGCAATCGCGGTTTAAAACGTTTCGACTATCTCTGTCGCAATCGTGTATCACGTGGTAATATTCGTCGTGGTCTTAATGGCAAATTAAGCCGGATTTGAAATAAAATGTTTTAGTTTGATTTGTATTAAATTTCAGTTCGTCTGAAATAAACGTATTAAAAAAAAGTGTGAATTTGCAAATTCGAGTTAGGTTGTAATCACGAAAGCAATCCTTTCCCCCACTTTTTTAACCGAGTAAAAAATTGAAATTTCAATTTGAATTTCTAATCGGGCGTAAACTGATGGAAAATATTTGTCTTCTTTGGAAATATGCGTCACCTCTCGATTAATTAGGCTGGCCCGTGAATTTCCTGTATGACCACGACGTCATCGGGCTCGCGAATTAATACAGAATGAAAGGGGGCAAACCGATTACGTTCGCGGTTCCGTGCCAATTGAAACACTCATGCGTAATTGTCACGTAGCGGGGATAGGTGATGTACACTCAATTTTCAGTCGAGCGAAACGACGGCCCTTCCCTTTTGAATAGATAAACACGCTATTGCGTCAATAAACCTATATCACTATTGCGCGATATCACTATTGCCTATATCACTGTTGCGTCAATAAACAATTATTTATTTTCATAAGAGTTCTTATTCGAGCCATTGGGCTTGAAACTTGATCAGTGAGACCTTCATTTTGGGAAAAACTTTTGTTATTGTTAAATCGAACAATCGACCTCTGCGCCCATAAATTCTGCAAAGATAAATGCTCATTTTTTAATTGAAAAGAAAATCGTCTATGAGAAAATAAATTTCGAAAATTTATGAGGTTGTGTCGTTCTTCCGCGTGTCTTTAAGAGTGATCAGTACTCTTTTACACCCCAATGCTAAGATCCATCATCAAATTGCACAATAGTGTTTCCTCTATCGATAAAAATGCATTTTTTTTTCGCATCACGTTGCGACGTAATGAAAATACTTTTCTCGTTTTTTCATTTCCTCAAATTCATTATTTGGCGTAATGTTTGTTTGTCATATTTGAATCCTAGGTTATCAAAATAAAGATTTGTATAATTATCGAACTATTTTACTTACGATTTCAGTGAAAACAAAAAAAAAATAGAGAAATTAAAAAATAATAAGTTTGCGAACTTCAATTTCGTTTTTTTAACCTTTTTCGTACGTACCTTTCGCGGTCGTTATCTAAAGGAGAAAATCCATCGAATATTTCGTGCAAAGACGAAAAACTGAATTTAAAAAAAGAAAAGAGGAAAAAAAGGAAAAAAAAAAAGGAATAAAAAGATTCTTTGTCTCCCAACGAAAGGTCAGATGGGATCATCAATGTCGATTTTCGGTGCGTAGACATCGCGTTGTGTTTTTTTTTTCAGAATGGACAACCTGCTGGATGAGCCGAACGTGACGTGGCGATGACAAGTCTGATATTAGAGAACGCAGACTTGAACCGACTTTTTCCAAAATGCCGGCCTAGGGGCGGACAACCCCCGAAATCGGGGGCCTCAGCGGATACCGGAAGCCAGCCGCATGACAGCCATCTCTGTCGTAACGAAAAATCAACAATTACCGTCGACAACACCGCGAACAACGTTTCCAACAATATGATAGACCTTGAGCGAGATACGACCGACAGGCAAGTCTATCGGGTTTGACGTAGCGTATAAAACGCACGATGTATCCGTAAATCCACATTTTCGGCAAACTGATGTAAAGCGGAAGGAAGCACACTCCGGTTTCCGACGGTTTTCAAACATTTTTCAAGAGCCTACGAATGGATAGAAATTTCGACCATGTTGTTTCACGTAGCGTTGAAATTTGCATCTCCGAACGGAAGGAAAAATATTTTTCCCACTATTTTTAATCTTCTTTATAATATTACATTTTTTTTTTTACTAATCTTTAACTAAATGTTCATACTTTCGAGTGTGTAGAAACTCGAATTAGAATTCGGTTTGCGTGTTTTATGTATCACGCTTAAATCGATGATTTTTCTGCTGCTCCACGCGTGAATGAATATTTAAAAAAACTTTTCATATCCAAACGAGCAAAAATCCGTGGTTACACGTATTGCGTGTTTTTAACATAAAAACGGTAACGTGTTAGAGTTCGATGTAATAAATATATTTAATAGTGAGCATAAAACGTGTTGATTTCTAAAATTACGCGTAATAAATAATAAATTATGTTGAATAACTGCAAATTGCATTAATAAATAAATACTACATTGATAAATAAATAAATTAATTAATGCTACTTTAAATATAATAAATAACAAATTTAGATTTGTAGTGTAAAGGTGTCCAACTAGGATATTTTTAAATAATCTAAGCGTGGTAAAATAAATCCCGCGTGTTTTATCGAAAATCGAATTCTCGATTCAGAAGAGCAGCAACAAACCTTCGACGCGAAATTCGAGGTTTTTTTTTCTTTTTTTTTTTTTCAAAAATCAAATTCGTACGAAACTTCGAGCAGCTCGTAAATAACGGAGAGGCAAGAACACGACGCGTGTGGGATGTAAACTTACGTGTAGTCAATTATACTAGGAGGACAAACACGAGAGAACACGATCGATGCGGAACGCGAACTAATCAGAGCGATAAAACGATTACACGTTCATAATACATGTACAACGCTCGAGTGCCACCATATCTCGATCCATTAGTAATTTCGGCCTTGCAATAATTCATCCCAATAACAACCCTTCTCGAACCCCCCAATAATGAAAATCCTCCGCAAAATCATGAATTTAATCCGCGTATGTGCACCCACGCATTATTAATAATTTATCGAATCGACGTTCAGCCTGTCCGCGCTTGCTTTTCCGATCTTTCACTCAGCCATTTCCCTATTATCTCAAACTCGTCGATTTCTTTACCCGCGGGAGTCCTCAAAGAGCGTTTTTCTGTTTACCACGAGGGCACGGGGAAACTGCCGAAAACCCGTGCCAATAAGGGTTCATTTGGGATTCGATGGTTTGGATCGGAAAAAAAAATGGAAAATTGCGTTTCCATGCACAATTCTAGTGCGCAGCTGAACGGTCACCCATCCAAGTATTGATCCTTCCGCCCCTCGTGCATCCACTACTCCAACTCGTATTCCATTCGCACTTTTCCTATAATGAATTATACACGGAACAACCCACAAATTTCTTCTGCATCCGGCACTCGTTGCCGAGTAGCTTAAACGGCTAAAACGTCTCGCTTGGAAATCAATACCTTTTATAAGATTATATACCTATGGTCGGCTTGAAAAGCCGTCTTTTAGGGAATTGTTGGTGAACGGTACAACCGTAAGGAATACGGAATTCATCGAACGTTGTTTATTCGCGTTTTTACTTGTTTTAAAAAAATGCATTTATTTATTAATTATTCGTGTTTGGTGTTTCGCGTTTCTAAAAAATATAATTCGGTGGAAATCTTCAACGTTGGAATACAGAAACCCCCTGTTTTCTTTCGTTTTTTAATTTTCATTTTTACTACAAATTTGTAATTTCAGTTTTTAATTTTTATTGCATTTTTCATTTTTTTCATTTTCAATATTTCTGCGTTTTTGTTGTTTGCATCGTAATAGTAATTTAAATATTACTTTTTAAATTATTATTACTTAAATTACTATTACTTATAAATTAAAAACTGCGTTAAATGACATTAGAATTTGCATCGTTGGAAGGCAACGAAAATAATGTTTTTTTAACATCCTCCATTTTTTTAGCAGCTTTAAAAATGGAAATTAATGCGTACTTTTTTGGAGTATTTTTATTTAGTGATTTGAAAAATGATAATACATGATATTCGATATAAATGAAAATTCAAAATTGAAAAAAAAGTATTTTTTAAAATAATTTTAAAGAGCTCTAACCCTCGAAACCATTCTGAAAATTTTTGCTCGCTTATTCGATGTTCGAACGATCCACGTGCAGGGAAAACTTTTGCCCTCCCGGAATCCCTAATGTTAACGAATACGAGAAAGTTCGCGAGCAATCGGAACGGCGCGTACATTCGCTTTGCGAAACGCACTTGTGACGTGTACTCGCGATGTACATAAAGCAGAAATTAGGAATAGGTGAGTTTGATTGACGAGGACTCTGCCCTCGGCGTTAGCGAGACAACTCAAGAACCATATTCTTCTCGAAAGCGATGACGAACTACGTCGTCGTCCCGTTATAATTTGATGTAAAATTAATTAAACATTAGTCGTACGAATACGCGAAACTTCATAAACGCGTTTCACGCTTTCACGAAATGCCCTGTCATCAAATATCCTGTGCTAACTGACGACAGTTTTGCTCATTATTTTATTTATATATTTCACTTCGTCGTTATAATTATTTTGAAAACGCAAAATGGAGTTTTGAAAATTGAAATATGAATGATAACTGTATGGAATCACATCGATCAAATTGACCTTATCAACAAAGTAAACTTTTACTTCGTTGAAATTCACTCATTTATCAATCTATAAATTTAACTTTTCTCTATTATTAATTTCTATCAAATTCATAATCATTCTTTTATAATTACTATTTGTCAATTTAAGTGAAATTTATTACAACGATTAAAATCAGCAATTCGTTTGAACAAAAATCGAAACGTTTATATATATTACTCGTAATGACTATTTTACTAAAAATCATAATCATTACTTTCTAACCTATCGCCTCAGTAAATAAAAAAATGATTTTAATAATTAATTTATAAATTTAACATTTTTAATTATCAATTTTCATCAAATTCATTATAATTCTTTTATAATTATTATTTGGCGTTTCAACTTAAATATCATAAATTTCGCGAAATTTATTTACTATTTATTTATTTCTTAATCTCTACATTTAATTTTTGTATTACTAAATTATATAAAATAGGTATTATTTATTCGTCATTACAATTTGGCATTGAGGTTAAATAAATTACGTTGACGAAAATCAACGACTCGTTAGATCGAAAATCAATACTTTTGTGAAAACTACATTTTTGAAATAAAGTCTACATTTTTTTATATCTAGATACATGTGCATGCGCGCATTTGCATTTGTGTGCACATATATGTATATATATATATATGCAAATGTAAACGACGTAGCTGTTACCAATGGCGTGTTTGCAAAACGCGAAATATATATATATACGTATATTCGGGTAAACCTTCAAAATTGGAGCAGTATCATCGATCGTTCCATTTCCAACGTTGGAAAATAAGTTCCCGTTCCCTCGCTTCCGTCACACCGTCGCATCGTTTAGTTCGTTTACTGAATACGCGTGTAAAGCATACGTTTTCATACGAACACCAGGGTGAACGTTGTGTGGCTTTAAGGGGTTAAACAACTGCGGTTACCCAAAAATTTACAGTTATTGAAACGAATTAATTTTGAAGGACTAACAAGGAAACGATATCCGGCGTGTCCGATTTCGTTCGTAGGAAATGTTTTTCATCGACAAAATCAAAGGGGCGCGTATTTTTTTTTGTTTTTTTTTTATCGATGGAAAATTATTTTCGAGTCTTACATTAAATGAAATTTTGCGAGTTTTACGAATTTTTCAATAAAACTTGCAAGCCTAATATTTTAATACCAATTCGACCTCTCGAAACCGGAAACTGTGCATTTTTTATTATTCGCTATAAGCGTTGGTGAATTTCATGTTTTTTTTAAATTTGCACAAATATGTTTATCGCTTTTTCAAAATCGGAAGGTTTATCGAAATTCCAGCTATTCTCGAACACCTGATCGAACTTCATGCCTCGAATCAATCGTCCAATACAGTAATCATACAACAAATGTTTTCGGAATTGTTTGCTGAATGCATTGTCTCCGATCATCGCCGCGACGAGTCGAAACGAGTTCGTGAATATATCGTTCGGAATATATTTCCACCAAATTTATTGGGTTTGCAGGTTTACCCTTCGTGTTTACAGAACCGATGTCTCTTGACCGAGGGAACCAACTTTTTGCCTGTTTTTTTTTTTCGAAACTCGTGCTCCAATTAGTATCGGACAGTGTTTTCGAGCACAGTTTGTTCGGATTTGTTCAAGCTGGACAGTATCGTGTTGAAATACCTAATGGATCTGGATAACGAAGATAATTACACAGCAACGCAAAACAGAAGTTTCAACTTGGATCACAGACCATGTTTGCTGCACGTCGGTTGCTGAAACCGAATCTGATTTTCGTTTACCCTCATCACCTCAACTTTTTACCATAACCTCGAATAACCCCATAACGTTATTTAAGCTTAAAGCAAAAACCTGGCGTGATGGAGTTAAACGAACTTCAGGTTCGATTTCAGTATACTTAAAAATATATAATAATAATTGTCTGACGTCCAGGTCGAAATCTTCTTTTTCTTATGGTCCCGCGTTGCAGGGTTTTTTGATGTTATTATCGTTCCACTGAAACCGCATCGTTCTATTAATATCCCATTAGTAGAATTGGGTTCGAATTCACCAATTCAAATTTGCCTTTTCGTGCTATATTAATAATTAATAGAGTATTTGTTAAAATTAATTGGTATTAATTATTATTATTGTTATATATAATAATAATTATTATTATTATTCTATCATCTTGAATTATATTATATTATATTATATCATTATCGTATTATTATTTTATATTTTTATATTACGATTAAAAATATGTTTTATATATTTTATTTAATTAGGTATTATTTTCATTTTTAAAAAAATTCCTTTGCCGTTCCGTTTAATTATTTAAAAATGACAACACACAAAAAAATCGAACTTTTTCATCATTCCAATTGATAATCGCGATGTCCCTTGCAATCTGTGTCTTCGTCGTGGTTCGTCTCTGTACGTAAATCCCTGTGGTCACGTTTTGAAGCAAGGGGAGTTTGTGTATCGTTGATGCGTGAAAACCCGCAATCGATCGAAGGGAGCACCAATTTTTAAGAGTTCCAAGTTACAATTCGTAGGTGTAGAAAGCGAACGAGTCGCAGGAAAAAATCAGGTTCGCTGTCATCCCGTAGGACGACAAGCGTAATGCCGGGATTCGGTGGGGATAGTCATCAGCAGATCGGCGGGGCGAATCCAAAGCCAACGTCTTCCAGCTCGTCATCAGCGTCCGGACGTAGCGAGGATCCACCGAATTATGGTAGCCTTGGTAGCGATCATCAGGGACAATCCCAGCAGGACGATAGCGGACCGGACGAAGGTCCAGTGTATATATTGACCTCGGCGAAGGGCGATCGTAGCTACAAGCTTCGAGACTCTAGGTAAGTGTTATCCCTTTTGAACGTTGATCAAGTTTCGAGCTTGGATTTGATTCAACGCTGAAGGAATTTCGCGTCTTTCGTTCTTATTTAAAATTGCGTAAAAAAACAAAAGGATTTTCAGTGAATCATTGTTTTTCGACGGATGAAATTGATTGAGAAAGCACAAAGTAATTGCCATCAATCGAGAAATGCTGGAAGAATGTTTCTGGGGCTTTTAGCTACCGTCTGAAAATTGAGATTGACGCGAACAGAAAAAACTGAGAAAAAGATCGAGGAAAGCAGGTAGAAAATGGGAGGAATAAAGTTCAGAGTTCCAAAAGTGCGTCTTGAAAAGCCACAGCTATGGAATACCGCGTTTACCACTTTATCCTTGGTGAACGCGAATTTTCCTCATTCCAAAAACATGTAAAGTTGGATCAAAGTCTTTCCAACTAGGTATTAGCCTCCATTTGTTCTGCCAAGGAACTGTCAGATGTCCGTTACGCGTTCACGCATGCGCCATTCAATTCCGTCACTCATGAATTACAAATGACTGATGTGCATTAAACTTCCATTGCGTCAATCCATCAGTCGTCAACCGTTACACCATAGGTTTTCCATTGGTCAATGATAGAACAGGGATTCAACTGGGTTTTCAATTGACGTCTGATCGTCGTCTCGTGTATATGGTATTTTCGATGCTAAACGTACAATTCGTGATGATTTATTGATCAGTCATAGAGGAGCATCAATGATGCGATCGATCGATGTGCAATCTAATTGAAGCTTTAAAACAAAAGATGACCAAACTTTGTTTATTTTTTTTTGTTAGCTGTCTCATTTTTTCAATTTAATAAATACTTTTCGATAACCTTATTGTTATCAATAATAACCCAAAAAAAATTCAACACAGCTTGACTGAGTTTTCTAATAATCGCTGATGAATTTATCGTCGAAATATATTTTTCACTATTTTGTAACAGGGAGATATTCACATGATTAAAAGTACTAAATTATTCAGCGAGAAATTCGAAAATAATGTATTATTGATGTATCGAGAATTATCGTTCCTCAAATTATCAAAAACGGTGGTGATTTTTTAATTTGCATCCAGTAATAAACTGGTGAAAATGGTTAAAAAATTGCTCCCACGCTCGAACGAAAATATCCTTCCTCCAGTGCAACAACAGTTGCATGCTATCATCTTTAAATAATAAACGAAGACTGGTTGCAAGGTTGCTGCAAAGCTTTTATAATTTTTCCATTTATTATTAATCGTATTTCGAATGATGTAAAAAAAGATGGTAGACGATCTGAAAAATCGCAACGTATTTGGGATGCGAACTGCGAATTTGTATTTTCTGTGGGTAGAATAGACGATGAGTGTGCACTTTGATATATCGATATATATATCGCGTATACATATACGCTCGTGATAAATCTCCGATCGTTAAAAGAAAGCTTTGTTACCAACAACGATATTTTTTATACTTCACTAACATTGTTGTCATATATTTATCATTTTTTTTCTTCTCATATTGAGTGCACACGCGGTAGGTAAAGGGACCATAGGGACGCTATGTTTTCGCGAGCTACCTCGTTTGTGAGGTTATAGCTGTAACACAACGAGCACGGTTAACCCCTATGGGACATTTTTAAGGAGTTTCGCAAAAGCTTATCTTCGAGGGAAATCAGGGAGGGAATTCTACTCTTCTCGGGCAGAATGTTAACTTTTATACATCAATATTTCGTTTGATAAACTAAACTTGGAAAAGAAATCATAAAAACGAATTTTGAAAAAATGGTGCACTGAAAAGTAATAGATAATTAAACGGACTGCCACAATGATTTAATTGGTAGTCATTTTAATTTTATTTTACATATGTGACAATTTATTGATTTGATAACTAAATAGATTAACTAAGTTTGAAACATTGCTTAGTGGATATTAAAAAATCGCCAAAATTCTTGAAGACTTGAAGAATGATAGTTCGCGATAAAATAATATAATACGTCAATAGAATAATAATAATACGTAGATCGTGTATCGATAGTCTGAAATATTTCATCGTAAAATAACCGTGTAGGTGGCGCCACCTCCCATTCTTTCTGTTCGCATTCGTGCTGCTGAGGCGGGAACATTCGTTGCCGTAAAGTCTTTGTAATGAATAATCTATATAATAAATAATGATAAAAATGCCGTACGACTGGATAAATATTTCATCCTAATAAATTGTCAAGCACACTGCAAACGGAATTTAAGAAGAAGACAAACAAATGAGAAGAAATTATCTCTATGTTCACTTGACCCCAATAACACGAAAAACAGAGTACAAATACTCGCAATCAATCGATCTTACAATCGATACTTTCGTGTCTATCGAATTCTCTCGTATGACAGATTAAAAAAATACAAGACTACGGCTGTGTCATTTTTTTCCTCTATGTGCATTCTGAACAGAGATCAAATTCGAAAACAGCATTTGCGCAATTAGTTTGAAAGTAAAAGTTTAATATGACCATCGTTGAGTTGAAACCTCTGGTACTTTGCATGTTTTGTTATAGAATGTCAATTATGTTCCATTTAAGTGTTTTCGTAACTTATGGGCTTTCCTCATTATGACCATACGGTTTATTCGTTGTTCGTTTAGAATAAGTGGTGACAGTAGAATATAACCAAAAAAAAAATAAAGTAGACCAGAAATCGAACTTTCCCATTATTAGCTTTTTTAATGCGAATTAGAAACTGTACCACGTGACATGAAAGAGAAATAAACGAAACCTTCGAACCATAATTTTCAAAGAGCGATAATTTATAACGTAAAATAAAACTATCGAGCTCTGTGTCTATGAAATCTATAGAGCGTAGTTCTTAGTTTTTTTCCAAGTCTACTAGAAAAGGGGATTCCAGAATTTTTAAGGTTATATTATTCTTTTACGTGTCTCAAAACGAACACTTCGGAGATACGTGACGAACAGTCTGATAGATTTTTTACTCTCAAAAACATTTTGATCATACTCATAAAAAACTAGTGTAAATCACGAAAATGCCAGAATTCCGATGGCATCCGAAGTGAGGTTAAACGCGAAATAATGCTGGGCTTTGATTCCTGTGTTCGAATCCGCTGATGTATTAGGATCATCGAAATCGCTGGTGGTCGCGAGGTTTTCTCCCAGAGCCGAGGCAAGGTAGCAGCTAGAAAGCCGCGTTTCCTGGCCACTTCGAAACCTCAGCTGAACGACGATCAGCCGAGCGACAATAAATTGGCTACCAAGAAGAATAACAAGTCCCCCAACAGACAAACTGTTTGGGAATTGCGCAGCAGGTTGTTATAACAATTAGAATCACTCTGCACTTTGTACTTGTTGTTACTCATGATTTTGAAAAGTTTGAATCATTTCGTCTCAATGCATGATTTTTGCGTGTCCAATAAAAGTCTATGAGAAGATGTTTCAATTTTTTTATAAACCAATATTTATGAACCTCAAATCATTAATCGACAATCCAGTATTTACGAACTTCAAACCATTGATGATTCTCTCAATGCCAAATTATTTTTTATAAATATTTGTATTCACGTCTACGTTGTTCTAATGAACGGGCAACATTTCTTGTATTCCGTGATGAATGGTTAATTCAAGTTTCATCTGTTTGGTCAATGAAAATATAGATGCGGTGACACAAGGCGTCAGAGAGCGAACCGCGAAGTGACGGAGACCGTGTTCGCGTCTGAGGTACACTCGGTGCGTCGTAATCCATCCAAGTCGATACTGGATTATGACTTGCCAAAGGGGAACCGTGCTAATCGCATAATGAATTACGACTCGGTACTGAATAGCAATAACGTTGATTACAACGCTTCGAAGAGTATCACGGATCTGGAGTATGGCCTGCCAAAGAATTGCATAGATTATCAGTCCAATAATACAACGCCGGCACGTAGTATGGCAATCGTGAGCGATGGTGAAGTTGTCGTTTTCGACGATATAGATGACAATTGGCAGGGCTTGCGTCTTGATCTTGGCAGTACGAACGCCACTCAAGCCTCGACTGGGTGCGTCAAAGGCTCTCACGACGATGAGCGACAACGCAGTAGAGCGCAGCTGGAACATCCTACTTCGAGCGTTGGAAGTACTCCTAGCCCAACACCGACTTATACACGCAAAACGTCAGACTTGTTCAAGGTAACAACGAGTTCGAGGAAACTAGGATGAAGAGTCGATATTCTCGGAAAATAATATAATAAGCTATATTTTTAAAAATAATTAGCAGAGGAAAATCATTGTTTCCAGATAACAAAAATAATAAATAAGAAGAAAAAGTTTTTAAAAATATTAAATATCAGTTAAAGGATCCAAATGATTTTAATATAACAATAGATCGAAACGAAACGATATATTGTTTCATGATATTTACTTTGTTCGTCCACGAAAAATATAGTGCCTCGTGTTCTCAATGAAGATTTCACGCTTGATAGATTTCTTCCTTTGTACAGGTCGTCGCTCCAAGGAGCGATTGTGAGGCAGGCTCGCCTTCCCCCGAACGGAATCATCAGGTGGCGAGGGTGATTGGAGAATTGTCGATAGCGCAATATTCGGGAAGTCCACGGAGATACGGGGTTCGCGAAAATCCAAGATTGCCCCGATTGCTGTCATCGCCGTCTGTGTATTTGACACCGAGACCGGGATTTCCGCAGAGAATATTGCCGACGACGCCGAACCAAAAGGAGGTAACGGTTGAATAATAAGAAATGAATAGAAATACTTCCTGAGCCAGCGTTTGTGACAAATTTCGTCACAAGCCCCTTGGTTTGATTCATATATAATTGAAACACCTCTTTTACGAGAAAACATAGAGAACTAGTCATTTGACGGATCCCAATATCTTTTCGTTTCCAGAAGGAAGACAATTCAACGGAGTTCGTCGTCGACAACGCCCAATTGGAGAACGACACAGCAAACACGATAGAACAATCGCCCGTTCCAGCGCCACCATCTCCCGAACCGGAAGAGGAGGAAGATGAGGAAGAGGAGGAGGAAGAGGAAGAGGACGACGAGGACGACGATTCCTTGAAACCTTCCGTTATCGATGGCGAAAATCTCACCAGTCTTGTCGCTTCCGGTGGCAGTACTTTCGATTATTTGTACGAGTTTTCGGAAACGCGCAAAGTGCTCGAAGAATTTTTCAAGTGTCCACCACCAACCGAGGAAAAGGAAAACAACGGAGACACCTTTCCTTTCCAGGTGACTCAATTCTCCTTGTTAGCCATCGATATTTTCAATCACATCCGGGATTCTGATAATTCTGTTTCCCGTCGATCGATTACGGAACAAGGATTTGGATTATGACTTACGAAGACAGGGGGGCAGTTCTTACGTCGGTCAAAGACTGGCAAGCGGTTTGCCCGGTGTTGAAGAAGTCTTGGTACACGAGTCACCCAAAAAACAGAGCACCGATTTTCTGCAAACAGTAAGCTGCTGCTTTTTTTTCTTTTATATTTCGATTCGTGATTGTGTACTGGGCGACCGATTATTCGACCTTTTCCTCAAAAGAGGTTGTTTCATTCAAGCTCCATCAACCCGCGGGTCAACATTCAGCACTTACTGAGTTGTATTTCACGTTTTACGATTTCTAGAAATTTCGACCAAATGCTTGTTGATAAAAAGAAATTCTTTGAGATCTTTTATTTCTGCGGTTATGTGAATTTCAAATGCAGTGAATATTTCAAATTACATTTATATTTCAAAAAAGTACTTTCACGCAGTTACGCAATTGAAGTACTCAAATAATTTACAGAGATTTAAAGTTTCTACAACATATTTTATTTCTAGACACAAACTCATTAGTACGGAGTATTGATGCATGATTCTCGAGGCCCGCGAATATTTTTTTTCTCCCTTCGTGTCAAGGAGTCAACTACATTGCTCTCTACGCGGCTTTCGAATTACCACACGCGACCTCGTTCGTAAAAACGACGGACCATTGGTATTTAAAAAGAAAGATCGTTGTCGCAGTACTCACTTTCCCAGCCAATAGCAAGCTGGGAAAATGTCTCGTTAAGCATTTTTATACAAGTACTGGATTATGCAAAGGTCAACTGAACAGAAGCTTAGGGAAACCGGATTTTCCTTTAGGCTCTTTAAAAGATTTACGTATCGAAATAGTGAGCTGCATAAAACACTATTTTAAAACAAACAAAAATGTATTATTTCTGCGAAAAAGGCAATTAAACAAATTAACATTTCTAGCAAAATGCATTAAAGAGATTTAACATTTCCAGCGAAAGTGCAATTCAAAGATTGACCATATTTAGCAAAATCACAGTACCAGAAATGCGACATTTCCCCCAAAATAGTAGTAAAAATCTGAACATGTCTAGCAAATGCGCGATAAAAAAATTACCATATTGCAGCAAACATGCAATAAATAAAACATGGTGTGAATATTTCCGTTGGGCGTATTTGCCCAAATATGTACATCGCACGTGTACGGACGTCGGAAAAGAAAAATCAAGATGAAGAGATGAAAGATTCGTATTATTTTTAGACGGTCGAGCACGAGAATAACTTTCTGGATCTGTCGGTGGGTACCGGCAGTAGCGAGGATCTCGGTGAGACAGAAGTTGGGCTTCAGGTCGGGCATTCGCGAAACTTTACTCTGAGCCCGGAGACAACGGACTGCGATAGTAATTGCGGGGATTTGGACAGTGACATGTCACTGATGATAATGGACAACGAGCTCATGCCAGCTTCGGGTTTGCTGGGCTCGGTTGGTGATTTGGGTAATAATTCGGACTCGCTTAGAATACACACGAGTATGCCGGTCCTCGAGGACGGTCTCTCGAGCGGTCATGCCAGTGACACGGACAACAATAATCCAACGGTTATGCTCATGGAGAGACAAAAGTGCGAGGTCGGGGTTGAAATGCTGACGCGCACGCGGGACGAGGTTGTGTCGAATCTCAGTTGCGAACAATCCAAGGACGGCGATGTCGTCGATATTACGAAGGATATATTGCGTATGCTCAAGGAAACCTCCCCCGATTTTTTCATCGCCCAAAAGGACAACGCTTACGAGTCCAACGAGTTGAATCTCGATGGCTTGGATCCACTGGGGACACCACCTCCACCCGCCCCTCAAGGACGTCAAAGCACTAACCTCGAAATCGGTGGAGAAGTCGAAGCTGCCATTAAAGACATTAGAATGGCCCTGCAAAAAACGAAAACTCTACCTGTCAAATCACCCACTGACGATCCAGCCGAAACGAGCATTAGCCCCATATGGATCCCAAGGTACGATGTCGTCATTGGCTTTGGTTTTTTTTTTTTACATATACGACGATTTCTACCTTTTCTCGTCTCTTCGAATTTATTCGCTGACGAGCCAGCTTATTTCCATTTTATTGTTTTTTATAAACTACGGGAGAAAAAGGATTATTTCGTATCCCTTCAGAATACAGCCGCTGGAGAATTCCTTAAGGGTCACAAATCCATTTTTTTCACTTCGAATAAAATTATAGGGGTACGTTGTAATGATAATACAAATATGTCGCCCCGAATCAGGGATATCGGGTTTTCGCACAACTTTGAATAAACGTTTCTTACAAAACGGTAATTTTCCACGTCTGAAAAAAGAAAGAATCTGTGTAGCAATACGTATTGGGAATTTGTGAGTGACAATTGCATCTAACTATATTGTAGTATGTTGGATGGCAGGCGGCGCGTCTGCAACGAGAAGAACAGCGAGGATTCGGAAGCGAGACGGATCGAGGATGATGCCGAGCCTGAAATCGAAGAGCCCATTGAGGATGAGGAAGCTGATACTGATCTCGAAACGGACAGATTACTCGGACAACAGAGAACCGACGATCAAGGATTTTACGATGATAGCGTGAGTCGAATATTTCGATTGAAGAAGGATATATCTTAACCGGGAGCTCGGGAAAGCTGAAAATTCTTGGATCAATGTGAAACTATAATTGCCGTGCTCGATCAATTTTACCGAGCTTCCACATTATTGTTGATCCAGTTTGGGACGCGTAGAAGATCGATCTAACCTCGCAAATTTTATAAATCCGTTTCCTTATCGTCGGTTGAATGTTCAATGGAAAACATTTATTTTACGATAACAAATGTTTCATCTTTGAGAAAAGACGATTCAAAATTGTTTACTATCTCGCACTTTCGTGTCGCGTGGTACATCTTCTGCGCGCCCTTAAGGGATTAGGCTGCTATGACAAATCGACCAGTTGTTCAAAAGATTAATTTTGCAGGTACGGGGGAGATGAATCAGAAAATTCGTTTGGTCATCGTTTGTAGGCACATAAGTAAAATTGTGTATCAATTTTCAAATGAAATACCTTAATAATTGAGGACACAACGGTGTAGCTGATTTTAGTCACCTGATCTAACTCAAAAAAGTAATTTTTTTTCTTAAAATTCATGTTGGCCAAGATTGAAATGACATTTTTTTAAATTTCCGTATTTCAATTTTAAAAAAAGTGACATGGTTCTCTGTTAGTAAATAATTAAAAAACAAATGTTAAGAAAAACGTCGGTCCGTTATCACGTTGAAAAACGTAATTTAAAGAAACACGAATTTAAAGTTTGATCAGGAATTCTATGGTTGTAATCATGACTTTCAATCGGAATTGAACTTTTTACTTTAATTTGGGTTACCTCAAAGAACAAACGATTTTTTTAAAACTCTCGCAGCAGCCTAGTCCCTTAATTTTTGTTATGCAATATTCCAATTCATTAAAGAACCGCAATTGACATTTGTCAAATTACGGGGCTACTGTGTACCGTGTTTATGCAATAATCACATTGTACAGTTGCAGAATTTTTATACTCAAATTTATATATCTATAAACTGTAAAAATGGAACATAGCGATGAACGTCGAAATTTTCGAAGGATCCACTGTTTTCTTGTGAGGATTGAACTCGACAAGTCGATTTTTTTTTCAATTTAACATACACGCTATCACTAAAAATGAGTGTCCCAAAAAACACTTCCAATTATTGATTTCAGACGAAATAAATTAAATACAAAATTCGGATGTTTTTATGATTTAACAAAGTCTAAATTCAAATTGGTGAACCGCTTTGGAAAATATTTCCTTTTGACAAATGTGAAAAAAATCGTCCTCCTTTGGAAGTTTTAAAGTAGAATTTTGGTTTAAAGGGTATCCCTTTGAAAAAGTGGAAGCAGCCGTTTTTACCTTCACTTGGAAAAATATCATTCAGGGCTATCAAGATTAAAGACGTTGACAAAACCAAACCAATATGGAAACCAGTCGTTTGAACACTCTCGTTTCGCCCACTCAGGAAAATGTGGATTCGATGAGAATTTTTTACAAACGCAAATTTTGTGTCTCACAACAATACGCTGTACATACATAATTGCAATGCCGAATTAAGCCAACGCGGGGTTTCGGACAATCTCGTCCCGTAATACATTATTTATACCCTCAAATTTCGAAAAAGAACGCTTTGCGCCGCAGTTACGAAAAAAGGAAAAGTTTCAGGGGCTGTGATATTTGCTATCCCAGCTATATGGCTAATTCGGCACTGCACATCTGTACAAAAATGTCTGAATTATATTCGTTTAATTCTCTGTGTTTTTGGTTTACCAAAGAGAATATGGTATTTGAAAAATGGCAAAAGTCCATAATTCCCCCGATTCCATTTCTGTCTCCCCTCCACTATTTTTCTCTTTCTTTTTTTTACACTCGCTGTTATCCCAATATCTATCCGCTAATAGGTGCCTGGTTGTATCGTTCTACTAATGAATAACAAAGGAAAAAAACTTGATTTTGGTGTTTTCGAAAAGCAGGGGTGGCGGAAGCCTAAGACTAGGACAATGCTACCATCAATGAGTACAAAAGTCGTAACGCCAAAGCAAACCCCACCGAAAACCTTGAGTGTTGCTCCATTAGAAACGCTAGCGAGCCCAACGGAAACCCTACCCTCGACATCAACATCCATGTCACCGCCTCCCGTTGTAACGAACGTAAGAACCACGTCGTCTCCCGAAATCGACGTAGCTACACCTACGAAAATAACTACGAGCCCCCAGAAGAGTCCGGTTAAAAATTCTCCCTCGCCCACTCAGAGCCTCAAGGAGTCCAGCGGCAAAGGGAAAAAGGTGCCCGTAGAGAAAAATGTGCTTCTTTTTTTCTCTCCTTGCGTTAACGACGAACCACCAAAAATTCTGCTCATTTCCATTCGTTCATTCGTTTCGCTTTGATGGCGTCCTGTTTATAATTTTTTTCATTTCAATTTTTATTTTTTCATGATATTAGAGAGCTCTAGATTTATTTTTCTTCGTTCAGAATAAACAATGGAATAGTACGATGGATTATGCACCTTTGGAAATGGGAATTGTTTCTTTTACGTGTAATAAGGAATTCCAGTAGAAATTGTCAAGAACAAAATTGTAGAAAAAAAAGCGAGCTCTTAAATGAAATAATATTTGCTCGTTCAGAATTTTATTGCGATCATCGTTCAAATAACGTCAAAAAACAAAATCGATCTTTTTTCCTAGTGAAAAAATAATGAATTATTTATTTTTAAAATTGAGTATTTCAAAAAAAGTATGCAGAAATATCGAACTCGAACTGAAAAATATTGATGATTTGTAGGAAAAACCAATTTCATTTTATCCCAGAGGTATATAATCGTTTAACGATCTTTTTTTTTTCAACATTAGTCAAAAGTTTTTCAAAGTCGTCGATGACTTTTTTCGGTGCTTGCATCGAACATTTCAATTGCAAAGTTATCGAATCAGCCGCTGTACGAATCTCGTGCTTTCTTTTTCCTTTGACTGCTCTGCTCGAAACAGTTTTCCTTATTGCGTGGGTGGAGATGCAATTAGAAAAATAAAAAGGCTTTAATTCACCTAGAAAAACAAAAGACCCCTTGAATACGCATGTTTTTTTATTGTCTGGTTTATCTTTTGGTTTTCTACGTTTGTGTATCCTTGCAAGAGCTTGTCACACGAATTCTAGTGCAGTCCTGCATTTCCTGTAGTTTCGCATGGTCCTTCGACACCTCTGTACATGTTTCCATTGCCACTGCTTTTCTTTGGATACATAGGGGACATTTACTTCTCGAGTATTCAAAAATACGTATGTCAAATACATACGAGGCCTAGAGTATAGATTTATTTAAAAAGCACAGCTTCAATCTTAAGGGTTTGGTCTACTGTCACAAACTAGAAATCATGGATATTAAAAAAAAATTTACGAGAAATAAGAAAAATCGTTTGAAAACTCACTTATATATGCATAACTACTTATTTAATATTTATTTATTTTAGTTATGTCTGTATAAGGCAGTGTAACAAATATAATTAAAAAAATTAAAACAGTTGATAAATAAAATATATAAATGAATAAACAATTTAATTTAATTTAAGATATATCGTATATAAATATTTAACATAATATTATTACCATTTCACTCAAATTGTTCACTCTCTCAATAATTACATTCTAACAATTATCTAAGTTGAATTATTATCTTTTTATTGACTATTAATTATTATTACTTGATAACGTTTCATTTATCATTTATATAGAATAATGAGTTAAATGAAAATGGTTAATATTTGACTGAAAATAAAAAATGTATGAAAATATTCGTATCAGGCCCACACCTTAAGCACAAAACCGCACGGACAAATTTCCTGTGTGATATTTTTATTCTCTGGATCGTTCGATGTGATAGCGTGTAGATTTTTTTGTTCTCGCTGCACTCCATTATTCAAAATGCAAGGGAAAAAACTAATTTTTTATTGTTCCTACTTTGCAGGACAAGGAGGGCAAAAAAAAGTCGAGAAATAAGGAAGGTAATTATGACGCGTATTTTGAAGCCTGTGTATGCTACGTCAGTTCCCGTTTGAAGCGTGAATGTTCGAGGCTGGCTTAACATTATCAAAAGCCTATCTGACTGCGAACGATAGGCTTTTTATTTTTTTTTAAGTGTTCGCTGCACTTGGGTAGATCAAAGCTGACTGATTATCAAATTGATTTATGATGGGTAAAACGCTGTGATGGTGAGTTCGACGATCTCCATTGGCTGGGGGCAATACTTGGATGGGTAACCGTTTTAATGTGCACTCGCTTGATCTCTCTCAAACATTTTTTTTTATTACACCAAATTGATGGATCGCTCCATTTCACCCAATATGATTACGGAACGACAAAAAACATAATATTTCCGAGATTCTTTTCCTTTTCCGTTTGGATCGTAAAACAGAATTTTGGACTTTGTTTTTCAACTACTTGTTGGAAATAATGAAAGAACAAGCGTTGGATAAACGTGAAAACGACGGGATTGCAATAGAGCTTGCACGCGCATGCGAAAGAGCCACTAGAAGTTGAAATTTATTTTTAGCAAGAATGTTCGTAAAGAGACCGAGTACAAAAGTGGGAACGGCCTATTGTAACGCAAGTGCAGCGTGCGCGTTAAAACTAACTCGATTAGGAATATTTGCTATGCGAAACGTGGGTTAAAAAAAAGTTATCGCAATTGCTGAACTTTATTTAATGTAAAACTTGCTACCCTGTGTTCTTTATGTGCACTAATGATATATCGGGTTTATCGGGATATTGTCTACGTAGCTTGATTTATTTTTTCAGCTTTCCTTTTTTTTTCTCCGCGTACTCGCGATCTACTATTACAATTTATGCGCCGCGCAGTGCATTATCTCCGCCTTCTTTCATCCTCGATTGAACAACTTAGCTCCTTTTTTTTTCATTCGATATTCAAACACGGCAATCATGGTTATCTCGATAATGAGTTGACAAGATTTTATCGTAATAATCACGTAATGAATATCATTCTCTCGTGTGCCGAATTTTTATTCGTTACTCCTTAATTGATACTTTACTCCAGTCAACCTGTCGAATGAAGTTCGTCTTATCATTGAATTAATTATTACAAAGTAGAAGAGTTACCTAATTATGTTATTTAAAAAAAAACTGTTTTAATAAAAGTAGCAACTCTGCTGTTTGAACAAACTTTAAATAAAAACGGATGTTTAAATTTATTGGCATTTATGGCAATAATGTTTCATTAATTCATTAAAAAATAATTAACATAAAAAATAGGGCATTTTTCATTTATAAAAATGCTCTTTATTTTATTTTTAAAAATATTTCTTACTCTTCTATTAAAAAACTATTTCTAATTTTGTTGACAAATAATTTTAATGATTCTTTCTATTAAAAACAAATATACCTAATTTTTTTGTCATAAAAAATATATTCCTCATCGTGCATTCGTACACAAAATATCCCTCTGAAGAAAATCGATTCTGTTTTGTAATTTTATGAAAACATTGCACAATTCGAATGCATACCTTTTTGCGTAGTTTTATTTCTTCTTTTTGACTGTATTTTCCGGCATGTTCAATACTAATCGATCATTCTTCGTCCTTTTTTCAACGCTGCTCTTGGCGGATATTTGACGTGAATTTTACATCGAATACGCTTTTATTCTTGGTGAGTATTACTGTACTCAAGCCTGACCCTCTTCTCTCGTTCTTTCGCGAGGAAAAGTAAACATTAAGATAATTATTATGTTATAAGCAAAATGGTGAGAAGCAAATATCAAATAGTCGAAAAATTTCGACTATCTCGAACTCGCGTGTCACGTGCTACATGTTTTATACGTTCTCAAGAACTGTCGTTTTTCATTCATTTATGCCACGATGCGACTTGTTTTTTTCATGATATTTTCCTCCTTCCATAATCGCGTATTAAAAAGCACCGGGAAATCCATTTAAATTCGCTTCGTGTCTCGTATTCCATACAATTGCCAACCGAGGAAAAAATAATTTCCTAATAACAGCGATTACGAATGCTCGTTCAAGTTTATCTCGAGAATTATTCGTATCTGATTGCTCTAATGTTAATCACGATGTAAATGTGATTCCCTCTCTAACATCGCGTATTCGAAGTCACCTTCGTTTTTCACTTCTACGTTTCGTTACTTTTCAAAATTCAACGGTACCAAAAAAAACAAAACCAGTACAAAAAAAGAAAGATGTCTCGTGAAAGCGTTTCTTCATTTTGTGGCGTTTCCACAATGAGATTGATCAACTCCAGCGAATATTTGTCAACGTTTGGTGAACTGACGAAGCAGATTGACGGAAAAGACACTTCGAGGATATTCATATCGATCAATTTTTCAGGATTACTCGACGATCCATCAGTTTTGATCGAGGGGGTTTTGTTTCGCGCCCGATATCTTGGATCAACCCAATTAGTATGCGAGGGTCAACCGACGAAGTCGACGAGAATGTGCCAGGCTGAAGAAGCCGTCTCCAGGATAAAGGTACGTTATTTTTAAAGGCACTCAAAATCAACCGTAACTTCTTTACTTTCTCATTTCTAGCGCAAGAAAGGATCACTTTGGTTTTCGTATCGATCTTCCGCAATTTTATATTTTTTTTTATGAGGTTTGTCCGGGGTGGTTAACGGGGTTGATGAAACCAGAGTCATGTGCGAGAACGATTTCTAACTCGTAAGATCGAGATGAATAAACATTTAAAAAGAAAAACAATTTTTTTTATTATCGAGCCTCAGCAAAAATATACCGCGTTGTATAACAGTGTGAAGTCAAGATAAACTAGAAAACATCGTTGCTCGATACTACGAAAAAATTCTGTTATTTTGTCTCGAGAGAAAATAATGTTACAATTTTTCGATTTTTCGAGAAAAAAAAAGACAACATTTTTCAAAGGATCCTAAGTTCCTTATAAATGTTTAGGCTCAAAGGAAGTTCAGGCCCAAACTCCTTAAAGCGCACTATGTAATATTGGGACATTTGCAAAACATATAGGATGTAGATATAGGAAAATGCTCGTATGCAGTGACGCTGGTTTCAATCGTGCAACGACCTTGGTCGAAAATGATTTTTCATGTAGGAAAAAAACATATATATATATATATAAATATACATATGTATATGACAAGATTTATGAATATATATATACATAAAAGTGGGTTGAACGATTTCAATGAGCTATTTATCGATAAAACAAATGTTTCTATATATGTCAGGTTTTCTTTTTTAAATTGATTTATTTTGAATTAAAGCATACATTTCTCCGATAGCGCGATCTTAATACCGATCGTAATTTTGCAAAAGAAGACAAAGATTGCTGTGGTGTGGAAAGAGACAATGAAGCATAGTGGCATGCCTTGGATGCTTACAAATGATTTAATTTGCTGTTTATAATTTCATATAAATAATTAGTATCGGAATAATGCGATATTTTCTTGAAACGTAATCGTGTCATACATCGGTGTACATAACATTCCGACTTTTTCAGGGCGCCATGTATTTTCTCAGTGATGCGAAGAACTATTTGCGTTTTTATAACATTTTCAAAATTTCGCACTCCGTGAACAGTTTTTCGAATTGCCATACTGATATTCTCTCAATCGTTGCCAGAATAAACCCGTTTTTCGTGGTTCGAAAGAATTTGTGGTTTTTGGTACTCTCAAAATTACAATCGAAATGGCAGACCACTGTCGGTATGGCAGAACAGTATTGTACAAATTCACATATTTGTGAAACGGCTCTTCAGAATTTAACGAAATTTAAATGGACGATCTTAAAGTGATCGACGAACGGATCCACTCTCGTGAAGTTGCTCGATTTAAAAAAAAAACACTCGAAATACCCACGTGTTAGTAAAAAAAATATTGTGTCTCAATAAAAAAAACATCATGCAGGGTCTAGATAAATTTTAAACGAAATTTTTAATTGCTCGTTGTTACAAATAAAATTTCTATAAAATTTCAGTTGTCCCAATTATTCGAAACGTCGCGAGATAAAAAATTTTCCGTTCATAGAGATACGATAACTCAACCGATTATCAGTGCATTGCGTATTGAGAGAATAATCAACCAGCCAACTTTTCAGAAACGTTTAAAAATTCTAACCCATGCAAAAAAAATATTTCTACTTGATTTATGGCTGCCACGTCAAAATAGAATATGCGCCTGAAAAGGTTCAAGTGGTCAAGTATTTGTAGGATTGTTATTAAGGGGTTAGGCTACCGCGACGAGCGCAGAATCAGAGCGATTTAAAAAGAATTCATTTTCATACGAATCAAGGAATATACATTTTCTCTTTATAGAATAAATAATATTGCCTAGAATTTGCCAAAGCTTCGTTTTATAGTGTTTCGATAAAAGATAATTTTTGTTTTCAATTCTTCGAGAAATAAAGTCATAAAGTCATTGTTCATGGCTACTGCAAAATGAAATATTCACAAGAAAAACAGAAATAAACGCGAAGGAAAAGAGTCGTCTCGAGTAACGAAAAATATGTGTTTTTTGTTTATTTTCACTGTAGCCGAACCCCTTAATTGGGTCAAAAGAAAGGGTTTTTTTGGGAGGGTACAATGATTATTGGCTAGTAATGAAACAATCGACTATGTTTGTACGATACAATATATAGACTCGGCATATATCTATATACACTCATATATGTGTGTAAGATAAGTGTGTATGTGGGTGCGCGTGCGTCCGGCGGGTGTTTCGATATATACACGTTCATACAAGCGCGCGCAACCACACACATTTTATTATCTACAGATCGCCCGCCGATTACAACCTGAAACTCTTCGGTTATTATTGGGACTCACCTACACATACAAAATAAGTGTTTAGAGAGTGCTTTTCTCTGTACAATTAGGACAGGGAATCATTTATTTTTTTCTCCTCCCAATTTCCTCGTTCTTTCTTGCCATCGCTGATAAAGGCGAAGAAGATCGAACCAATTCGATTTTCGTTGTTATCACGAAAAAAGAATCTTTGTATATTCTACAACAACAAATCATTTTTGTTCACTTGACAAGAAAATACATATTTTTCCATTTCGCAAAACATTTTTATTTTATTTAGGAAGACAACACATTTTTTTGTTAATTTCTCAAACGATAACTTTTCGTTACGTCACAAGAAAATGTATATTTTTAAAATTTCGAATTCGTTTCTTTTCATTTCACAAAACAACCTTCTTTTCTATATTCGACAAAAATAAACATTTTTTTTGTACTTCACAAACATACAATTTTTATCACTTCACAATGAAAAACGTGTTTTCTATTCATTTCCCACACAGTACGAAACGTTCCTGCACAAAATGTTACGAATTCCACCAAACGATAATTTTTATTTCCTCGTTTGGTCCGAAACGCTAGTGGAGTTGTGATTTATTTATTTAATTTCAACAAGGCGTAGACGAGATGACGCTGCTGTAGGATTTTTTTTGTATCCAGAAAAGAAAAAAAAGAACGAAATAAAAAATGAGTAGAAATTTCGGAGCAGCCTTAAAAGCTGAACAAACAAGTGTATTACGTTGTCAAACGGTAATTCCGAGTTTTTATTGTTGATTGGCCGTTGTGCAAAGAGGCCTGAATGTTTCAGTGTAGCGACCCCCTTCCTCACATTCCGAAAGAAAAACACTACCACTCGACCACCGAACAGATTGTCATCTTCTCGGTGTCAAATTTGGATGTATCTGTCTGCTGGTCTGCTGCGTCTGTCTTTTCTTATCTGCTTGCTTATATATCAAACACGTCGATCAGTATTTACGCTATTTTTGGTAGAAAGTAAAACACACGCACGCGAACACGCACACGCACGCGCGCGCAATATATATATATATATTTATACTAATACATATTAGGGTGTCCTCATGGACCCAACGTTTTCGTACTTCGAACAAAATTAGGAGCCCATTAAATCCGATAACAATTATAAAATACGATTAAATTCATAATTAATTAAACTGTGATTCAATCACAATTATCATAATTGAATTAATTAAATGGTTAGTTTCAATCGTCTTAAAATTAAAAATCTAATTATCATCGTTATAAGTAGAAATGTATTTTGCCTACATTTATTTTGGCAATGTATCAGGGTAAAACGCATAAAATTATGAAATATGGGTTAAAAAAATTGACTTAGAAAAATATGGGACACCCTAATGTATTCGTATGCTCATTGCACAAAACTGACTTCCAAAATTCATGAATTGCTATTACAACGAATTGGGAGATATGAATGGAGCTTCGCTTTTTTCGGTCTCACCGGTTTTGTTATTTGTCGTGAGTTTACGAAAGTAGGAGAATTTCCTTTGATGCTTATTGTCGAGAACGATTAGATGTGTGGCCTGAAAAAAGATATTCAATTAGAATATAATTATGCAATGTACTTCATACTATTGATGGACATTCCTATTGCAATGAGCAGTTCGAACGTAAATGAGGCTTCTTAAAATTGTTCGCGTTGAAGTCGTTTTAAAAATTATATATCGGTGGAGACAAGTTTTGGACAGAGAGTATAATAATTGTTCGTGACATTTTTTTTCCGGTGATTCGGTTTGAAATTGGTCGATGTGTTGTTTACTAATTGTTTACGAAAGATTGTTCCGAGATGTTAAGGGGTCAGGCTACTGCATGCCCATTAACAACATTTTTTTTACCAAGTTCCGTTAAAAATATTCATGTCGGGAAAAAAAGGGGGTAAATTTTTATTTTATTGTTTTCCATTCGATGTTTTAAGTTTTTATATCGATTTTCTTAAATTCGATCTATTGCGGTTTTCATCAAAACTTTTTTTTATTTTTTGACTGTCTAAGAAAAAAGTGACGGCACTATTGTGAATAATTCTCGAAAAAAAACTTAAGAAAACCGTCGGTCCAAACTTAAAGTTAAACATAAAGTAAAAAAATTGATATTTTTTCACCATGCATTGAAGCTTCGTTGGACCATGCAATGAACATTCTTCTCCAATATAAGTCGATTCGGGGGACGAACGATTTCTTCAAATTTCCATAGTAGCTTAACCCCTTAAGACAAACTGGTACTGTAATTTGTTGACCTCATACTTTACTTCATACATACACGAATGTGCAATTATAGATAAGAAACTGAACAATAGATCGAATAAATAATTAAGCGAACTAATAATTTGTCATTTAATAATCGTTGAGCATAAGAGAATAGAACTCGAGAGTGAATTTTTTGCCTCACATATCAATCGAACTGCTCTCGGCTAATCTTGCTTCGGTGGTTCGATCACAATTATTTTGAAAAATATGTCTACGACAGTGTTCGTATTGAATGTCTTTTATTTCCTTTAAAATTCGTTGTTTGAAAAAATAATGTTGGTGGATTCAATTTGACACTCAATTTATTTAGAGCTCACTATAAATTTCCATTAAAATGCTTGTAGTTCTTCGATATAGTAGTTTTGTTCACATTTTTACATTGATATATATATATATACACATATATACGTAAAAAAAATGTCTTGCGTGGCTTTGCGGCCAAAGAATTGATAATATATTTAATTTGCTTGTCGCTCGTTTCCCAATCGTTTCGTGATATTTATGTGTATACGTTTGACTTTAAATCCACAATAAACGAAGGTAATGCGAGGCGTTAGTTTTCTTTCAAATTTTAATCGTAAAATCTCATCGACTCTTAAATCTAACGTACCATAAACATTCTCTTAAGGGGTTAGGCTACTGCGATAACCTAAAAATTACCGATAGTGTAAAATCGAATATTAATTTTTTTTTAAATGAGTTATATCATTGAAAAATCGTTTGGATATTTATTTTTGTATACAAATTTTCATTGCAATGAAATGATAATTCATCTAAGCACAACAAAGTGAACGATCTTTGAAGGTTAACTCCATTAACATTTCCATGGAGATTTTTTTAATCGTGTTTTAATTACCACGGAATATTTTTTCATGCATTTTTTAAATGTTTACTCAGAAGAAAAAAATGAGAAATATTACTGTAGCCAAACCCCTTAAAGTCCCGAACTTCACGCGCTTTCGCTTTCAATTCTGCGCGATCATCAAACTCAAGTTTCGAACAAAATGATATGTTTTTTTTTCATCACGAGACTAAAAACAAAACCCTGAAAAAATTAACGTCGGAAGTGTTTCGAAAGTGTGAAAATTGATAAGAAGAAAACAAACAGTAAAGACAATAATTTGGTCTTGATAAAATCGCGGTCGATTAATTTACGAACGATCGAATTGATATTGAACACATTCGGTGGTCTCGATAGTCCGAGTTACTGCATAACATTACAGACTTTTTTGTCCATCGTATTTATAAAAAAAATATATTTTTGAGAACTGCGAGAAAACTTATACAGTGAAACCCCGATTTTCTACCACTTGGGGGGAAGCATTGGTAAAAATCGAGTTGGGGCCGAGAGATGTAACTTGAGCGTAATAACAGTTTAGTTAAAAGGACATGATCTAAAAATATAAAAAAACTATGCCCACTATATATGTATGTGAAAAAAAAAATATTAAACTATATCGAATACTGTGAAATGCCAGTTGTATACTCTAATGCTATTATCGATATTAAAAACCGAACAACAATTAAACGTTAAACATAACTGAGATTTCAAGTGTCACGTTTTGGTTAAATTCTGTGCTACACTTTTTTGTCAATTTCTTCAAAATGTTAAACTTCTTGATGCTAAAATATCCGTCCACTTTTTTAGATCAATTTTTGAGCCGACGTTTTCGGTTTCGGAGCCGAAGTTCGATAGTAATTCCTCCGTTGTTACATGCTTAAGAACCATGAAATTTGTAAAAAAGGAAAGTAGTTTAAACAAACGTAGGGGAATCGAAGAGAGGATCAAAGTGGTGGAAAATCGCTGTATCACGGTAATCGACTCAAATGTTTAAACGATTCATCGGTGACATTGCCTTGTTGACTTTTTTCCTTTGTTCCTGTTTTTTTTTTCTTTCCTTTGATTTCCATTCGTATTTTGTTTTGGTGCTGTGGCAATGTGAAACTAGCGGAAGGCCTCTGTTTGTTTGTTTGTTTGAACGCGCGCGTACCGTTGACACTTGCCGCAAAAAATCTGAAGGATGACGTACCAATGCCGATGCAGGCTACCCTCTTAAACTACGGGAGTCAGCACGGTTATGGTCGCTGCAGCGTTGCATCACAGGGAAGTCTAGATGAAGACGATTGCGACTCGAGCGAGGAACTTATAGGCAATGTTGCCGCCGGAAATCATACCGAGTCACATACATTTGGTGGACAAACTAAGATATTACCGATCGGTGGAACATTGGGTCCAACCACCTGTTTCAGACTACATTTTCTCGGTTCGGTCGAGGTGGAGGAGGAAGGGGGACGAAAACGGCGGAAACGCCTTAAGAAGCACATGGTCGAGGAGGCTGTCACTAAGATAAAGGTCCGCCTTGCCCTTAGTCCTACACGAAACAAAGCGAAAAAAAAAAATTTTTTTCAAAAACAAATAAAATGAAGAAATCAATCCCTGACATGGACATATTTTATGCCAATTCGAGCCAAGTTTCACCCATCACTTATATTGCACCCAAATGTGTTTGTCGTTCTTTTATTATTGTTTTTGGTTTTCGTTTTATTTTTATTTTACCTGTGTCGAGGACTGTATGTTTGAGGCATTTTCTCGTAGCGTGAATCCATTCTCTTTTTGGTTGTTGTCTTCCTTTGTGCTATCACGAAGTATTGATTCCTAATCGTTTAGGTTCACATCACGAATTATATTTACTATACTTAATTGACAATTCCAATGCAGGATCGTTGATAACTATTTTTTTCTTCAATATCATCAAACCATTTTTACTCATTTGTTTGATTGAAGTAAACAGGGAAGGACGCAAATAGCTCTTTTTTGAGGGTTTAGGCTACTGCGACGTCAAAGTATATCATTTTTAAGGAATAAACAAGATGATTGGAAATTCGTTTCCATTTTTTAAAAATATATACATTAAAACAGAAGTGTATTAAGTTTCAGTAAGAGTATCGATATTCAAAGCAGTTATGAGCAATCTACTGAAAAACCTGGAAGCGTGAGAAGCTTCAAAAAAAAGTTTTTCGTAAAATAGATAATATTGCTCATACTTAACCGAGCTCTTTCGTTGTCGTGTTCCAATCATCAAAAAAATAATTGTAGTTTTTTTCCAGTCTCCGTAATAACACTTCCGGAGAATTTCATTAAAAAAAAAACGATTGTGCCAAACATGCTTCGAACATTTAAGATGGCGTACGAAACAATCATTCATGAAAAAACAAATGTCAATATGTTTCAGAAAAATCGTGAAGAGATCAATCAAATAAGAAATCAATCGGATAAGAAAAACACTTTTGCGTTTAAAAAATCATATCATTATTGATTTTTCATTAAGGGATAATACTCCTTATGATGGATGACTCGATTTTCCCAATGTGACTATCTCAACTCAATAACCCACGAAAATAAATGTCACGAAAAAAAAAAACGTTGACAAAGTTAAATCGTTATTTTGTAATTTTCACAGCAGCCTAATCCCTTAACTGAAAGAAGAAAAGCCAATAAAGCATGATGATAATTGAAAGTATCCCATGACTGCGCAAAGATAATTTCGATCTTTGGTGATCGGGGCAAAACATTGATCGGGTTGGCAATGTGTCATGTATTCAAATTTGAAAATAACGAAAAAATACTACAATTTCCATGTATTCAGCAGTAATTGGCTGTGTAATAAAAAAAGAGAGACAAAAGAGAGAATAAAAAACGAAATTATCAAGCAGGTGCGTCTTGAATGATTGGTCAAAGGACAATAACTGATCGCGACCTGCAACTTAAATCTGTATAGTCAACTGTGTGTACTCGGCTTCTTTTCCCACAATAGCCGGCTACGTTTAGCATGGGTCTGCAAATTCAATCACAGTCGCGAACGGTCTTCGATTGCGTCAACAGATATATCGAATAATTATGAAGGAAAAAATAATAATTATTTAAAAAGTAGCTCTGATGCTGATGAAAGAGGTCGATTGCGACAGGGTCATGTGAATTGATCCAATATCGTGATGATCCATCGATACCGATTCGCAAATGTGAACGTAGATCAACCATAATTGACTACAATTTATTATTCAATTTGTTTGTGAATGGGTACTATTTTTCGTTTGCATATACGTTTTTTCGTTAGACTTATTGAAACGTTATCATTATTTTTCATTGTTATTATGGTAAATTAAGACGCATAATCGACTCGTTTCTCATAAAGCGATACTTTACTTTTTTCGCTTACATGCTGCTTTCTTGCGATAGGCCTTGGTGAGTACAGCAGATAAGAAAAAATATTAATAATAATAATAACATATTAAACGTGTATCAATATTTCATTCGCTTGTGGGTGTGATATACAACAAGTAATGAGATTTCTCTTGTTCAAGGATGCTTCGGTGGTACATTCTGAATAATTTCACGCTCTCACTGTTTTTTTTATCGTTTGGGAAAGATTTTTACAAATAAAAGGGTACAGCCGGGTGGGCACGTCGAGGTTGCCCACGAGGAGTTTCATTCTGACCCTTGGGTTATCGTTTCGAGAGAAAAAACACTCAACGCTTTCGATCTTTATCTTCAATGAATTTTTCATGATAAAAAAAACGTTATTTTTTGTGTTTTTTATCAATAAAAAAGGAATTTTATAAATAATTGTTTTCTTCAAGTTACAATGGATGAAGTCCATGCGAATATCTATTTATATCGTGGAAACAATAGATACGGAATTTTTTTTAAATACATAAAAAATTTTAAAAATTTTTTGCATGTGTACCTACAATCGGAACCCAAACAAACCCAAACGGACGAAAGAAAAACCGAAAATAACGATTTTTCCTCAAATTTCAAAATTACTAAAAATTAAGACATTTTGCCCGAATTTTTTTCGTACTAAAAGGATCTCTGGAGCATTGAAAAAAATACATTGAGAGCAGTTTTGACACGCTCTACCCGAGCTATATTTTCTAGCAAAAAGTACAACCGCTACAATATTTAAATTCCGCGTATTCAATAGGTCAGATTTGACAACTGGAGCTTCCTGGAAATCGAAGGATATAGCTTATTGATACACACAATTTTCTTTTCGCGCGCATTATTCAGGCACCCGACGGAGAAACCCAGCCGAGCACCGAGGTGGATCTCTTCATATCGACCGAAAAGATAATGGTACTGAATACCGATCTCAAAGAAATAATGATGGATCACGCGTTGAGAACGATATCGTACATCGCCGATATTGGCGATCTGGTCGTATTAATGGCTCGACGACGCTTCGTTCCCCATGAAATGGAAGATCCACCTAAGATAAATCGTACACCAAAAATGATATGCCACGTATTCGAGAGCGAGGAGGCTCAATTCATAGCACAAAGCATCGGTCAGGCCTTTCAAGTTGCTTACATGGAATTCTTGAAGGCAAACGGTATCGAGGATCACAGTTTTGTCAAAGAAATGGATTATCAGGAAGTTCTCAATTCTCAGGAGATCTTTGGCGACGAGTTGCAAATGTTTGCGAAGAAAGAGATGCAAAAAGAGGCGAGTAGAGATCATCAAATTTATTATGTTTGTCGAATTTGTTGATAAAAATTACGTTGTTCATAAGAAATAATAATTCATAGATTAAGCAAGACGATTACAAAATCGTTCGGACATTTCTGTATACGTAGATTTAACAAAAATGCGTATTAAATTTCATTGAAGAATTCTTAATTAATGAATAAGGAAATATGAATGTAGTAATTAATATTTTTCACTCAGTTATAAATGTTTCGTATAATTTATCAAAATATTAATACTTTGTATTTTGTTCATTGATATGAATAAAATACAAAGTATGAATAAGTTTTGAAAAATACTTGGATGAGGCAACTAAAGAAACTAATTTGAGTTGTCTGAAACGACGTTTTTTCTTTTATTTTGACAATAGCTTAACCTTTTAAAATAAAGAATATAAATAATATACAATATAGTCAATAAAGTGACTATTTATTATAATTTATATATTATATTTGAAGGGGTCGAGGTAAACCACTAATTTATTTAATGCTATTTGGTAACTATATCACTAAATACTAGTAAATAACATTACGCTCGTTTTATCATGAAGCGAATTTGTTGTATCTGCAGGGAAATGATGAACGATCGTTGCATTGATTACAGGTCGTTGTACCCAAGGCGAAGGGTGAAATACTTGGTGTTGTAATAGTGGAGTCCGGCTGGGGTTCGATGCTGCCAACAGTGGTGATAGCGAATCTGGCACCGGCCGGTGCGGCCGCTCGATGCGGTCAGTTAAACATTGGCGATCAGATAATAGCGATAAACGGTGTTTCGTTGGTCGGCTTGCCGCTCTCAACGTGTCAGACTTACATTAAAAATTCGAAGAATCAAACGGTCGTTAAGCTGACTGTTGTACCTTGCGCACCGGTCGTAGAGGTGAAAATCAAGAGGCCCGATACGAAATATCAGTTAGGCTTTAGTGTACAGAACGGTGTTATATGTAGCCTTCTCAGGGGCGGTATAGCCGAGAGAGGTGGAGTTAGAGTCGGCCATAGAATTATCGAGATCAACAATCAGAGTGTTGTCGCTGTACCGCACGAAAAAATTGTCAATCTTTTAGCTACATCCGTTGGCGAGGTGAGTCCAGTTAATATAATTCATAATACTTTCTCTTTCCTGACGTTTTCCATATCAATTCGCACTTTTCGAGTAACTGACTAGAATAAGAGCCCATTAGGCACCAAAGCAGCTTTTCTTTTTCAACAGCCCAAATGAAGTCTCTAATACTTTTTACTCGAATATACCTTTCCCCATAAATGTTCATATTTGTAGAATATCAATTATAAGAATTTATAATTCATATATTTTTTTAGTAAGAAACTCTTTTAGAAAGCCTGAATAAACAATAGATATAAAATGAAAGGTACGCATTACTATTAAAATGCAATTAGTATTTGAAATGCAAAATATTGAAGGTTACATTGGTTAAAATTCAACGAAGTCTCAAATATTTCGATACGAACTTCTCAGCAACGATTTGTGAGATACTATTCTTTTTTTATTTTCTGTACCTTTTAAACATAATTTAAAATGCAATTAATTTAATATTGATCGGTGACATTGAATATCGATAGTTATACTGGCTAATAAAGGATTAAGGAAAATACGTATATATTGTTTTTCCAGATTTTAATGAAAACGATGCCGACATCTATGTTTCGACTGTTGACTGGCCAGGAGTCGCCGGTGTATATATAAACGTTCAGTTTTGCCTGGCCGTTACGTAGTGAACAGACAATACATCCGCCATCCACTACTACCGCCCTACTTATACGACAGAGCCACGAAAGCCACGGGTACTGACCCAAACACGACACACATACACACCGCGCACATACGCATCCACAACCTTACACACATACATTCAAACGTAATGTAAAGGTTGTTCCAAGCAAAAACAAAAAAAAATCGCTTTTTACTTGATTACGTATGGAACATCCTGTACATTGGCCAGCTCCTACCGGGCGAGCCATATGGCGACTTACGGAGTCAGAAAAGGATGGAAAACAAAAAAGCGTTACTAAGTATTTACTCGAACATAATTTATATATGATTATCATAAATATAAATAAATAAATAAATATATATATATATACATTTTATCGAACGATCGGATTTCCCATAGCAGTCACGGGTACAAGAAATTTATCGGAAATAACGAAGACAGGTTCTGCAGATTTATTGCAATTTCACTTTTAATTTGGTAATTAACGATTTTTTTTATAACCTCTGATATCGAAATGAGATATTTGGAATGATGGCGTGAAGTAAATTATGATGGGGGTTGATAAAGTAAATGTGGCATTTTTCGATGAAAAATCCATAAAAATTGGGGATATTATAACAGACAAATTGGTCGTTTTTTAAATTAAAAGTTCTGCAACCACGAAAGTAACAATTATTGAACAACTTTTTTTACAGTCGGTGTAACGCTATTTTTCAATGTAATTTTCCGTGTCTTGCTGTTCGATTTCACGAATTAATACCCAAAGAATGTCTTCAGTTCCGCAACTCTGGAATTTCGTAAAGCCCGTAATCTCTTCTGCTATGGGTAATCCAATTGGATGCGCCAAGGAAAATGATATAGGATGGAATGCAATGCACACGATTATAAATAGCACAAAGCTCTATGGAAAATTCTAACTGGAGCAAGGCTGAAACTGTATATTATGCTAATAATATAGCAATATTTCCAAGCAGAAAGAAAAAAAAAACGGGAAAAACAATGGGCTCTCCCCCACAATTTGGAGATGTAATCTATACATTCCTTCGATAACTCTTCTAATGATTAAGCTGCAGAAATGCTTAAGAGAAAAAACGAGGTGCCCGATTTCATTCATTTGTACTAAAAAAAAATGGAAAATAAGTAAAACGTAATAATAATGTACGTAATCTGTAATTTCGCATTTATACGTCCGAGGTTAAAGAGCTCTTGGTATTTGCGTAAAAGAGCAAAAGACGCTTGGTATTCTCATACGATAAGAACGATGAAAAGCGAATCACGGACTCGTACGATCACATTTGAATTTAGGAAGTGTCAATTTATCCTAGCGGTTGAACGTTATCGTAGCTTCATAAAATGGTCATCATTTCCCACCCGAATTAATTTTGTCGATTTTGAAAGCTTAGAATTTCAAGTGATGTTGTATTTCGTTCGATTCATTTGAAATTTCAGCAAACTTGTCGAATAGACATTCAATGGTGGGCGTACAAACATTGTCCTATATTCTCCGTTACGAGAGTGATCAAACTAATCACCATTCGCGAATTGTAAAGTAGCATTAACTTAGCGGTTGGAAATATACGCGACGAAATGCACATCCTCATTTTATTCACTTCAAGACTTTTATTACCGTGCGAAACGTCTTTAAAGAAGTGTATATAGAATTCGCTTTTTCGTGAATTCGATATATAGGATATTTTAGATAGAAATAATAGACGAAGTGATCATCGCAGCGGGGGAAAAAAACCAACTATGCTCTTTTACGCAACGTAACGCCAATTCATTGTAATCTAAGTTTCACGTATTTTTGCCGAAGACAAAAACGACGTCGTATTAAGTTATTCCGAGTTGTCCGATTTATTCTTTGATTTTTTATGCGAAAGTATGCGAGGGTTGAAAACGGCGCGGATAGTGAAAAGAGATTTCTGACGTGTGATAGAACATTTCGATGCCAAAATACATTTGCTCTGATATTGTAATTCAAAAGTAGAAACCAATGTCCATCGTGGTCCTTTTATTTTTACTGCTTTTTTGCTACGCCCCTCCCTCCAGCTGTTTTAATTTATTATTTTTATATTGCACATTTCGAAAATTGTGTGGGTGATAAGTATAACACATGCTTTCCTATTTTCATTGTAAACCACAATAATATTTTGTGGATTTGAGATACATATTGTTAAATGAGAATCCTAAATAATGGTTGTGCGAATTAAAAAAAATATATATCATTTTCGTTCGGTTGCAACGATGCAAAGTTGAACGCCATCGCTATTGGATTTTACTGAAATCGTTGTCCGAATGAAAAGTCTCCAACCTTCGAAGTACTCGATTTTCGAGCTCAAAAAATATGTAAAAGACGAAAAGGAGGTCAGACTTCAAACCAAAAAGAGCAAAGAGGCAGACATAAGCGAAATATGTATTTTGGCATAGAAATTTTCAACCGGACTATCTGTGAGCACTGTCAACGTTACGAATATATATTACATGGGATCAACCAAGATGTATAGTTGGGTGGCTAAAAAAAGGTATCTAGTCATTAGAGCTAAGAGAGGGAAGAATGAAAGATTGGTTCACAATAGATAGTAAAAGAGGAATACTCGGCCATCGCTAGCCACCCAGACTGATGTGTAGCCACACCTTTTTACCGTTTCATCTTGAACCCTAAAAAAAGCGTGAAGAACGAAAAAGAGTACAAGTGACCTAACCTCGCGTGATCTCTTTCTCTCCCAATTTTTATGTGCTCACGAGAGCAGAAATGATACCTGTGAACGAATCTACGGTTGCAGTTGTTCACTTCCGGACAAAGGGACGGACGACCTTTGCGTTTGCATTATTTTTATCTCGACCGATGATGCGACGATTTTTTCAAACTTATTATTCCGAATACTTTGTTTACCAGTGTAAAATTGTTTTCTGTATCATATATAAACCTGTCGTAACACCTTCAACACATACACTGCATATCTCGACGAAAAGAAAAATCGTATCTTTCAGCCTTATTCCCGATGTGCCGAATCGTTCGAGAAGGAGGGGGGAAAAAGCTTTCTCTTTTTCTGCGTGTCGAAAAAAAAGAAAACATTGCACGAACGATTTATCATCATTTCATAGCCGTGACGCAGTTTATATCGCTCGACTGCTATTTCTTGGAATCTGAGCAAAAAAGACGAAGCGTATATATAATTGAATCGGAATATCGTGCAAAACCGGTTGATATTTCCATTCGTGAACATACGATTAATCAAATACGGAAAAATTATCGGTCAAAATCGTTATATATACACGAGTAACTTCACATACCGACACACACACACAGATACACACAAACATACACATACACATATAAGAATATATAAACGACGCCCAATCGTATAAATAAAAACCTTAAAAAATAATCTCATACACGCGAGAGCTTTGCGCTGTAGCTTCGAGAGTCATAAGCATGCTACGACGAGGAGAAACGGGGGGGGGGCAATGAGAAGAGCTGGAAAAAAAATTATCATGACTTAACCTTTATCAATGTTTGTGAGTGGTTAATGTAAGTTATTATTAATATAAATGAGCTATTGAATGTGTATATGGTAATATTATATTATACTAGTCCACACAAAGATAATAAACTGTAATTTTGAATTCAATATCTTCCTACGTTGCACTTCTATCGATATGGCAAATTTTAATTATTTTTTTCATTTCAGATCTTCGTGCCATATGTATCCCTCTCGTGGAAAATTATTTATAAATTTCATTTATCGAAAAAAATGAGCAGAGCTAATTTATTTTTTAATATGGCTAAATGAGTCATATTGAAGTTTTTCAAGTTTTATCTCAGGTTAAAGACATAAAGGCAGTTTCCATCGAGTGTGACCTATTAAATCAAGTATTTTATTTTCCCGCCGGGAAGAAGAAACTCCGTTGTTGGGAAGAAAAGGTGCCTGAAAGGCACGGTATTCTCAAATGGAAAAGTATAACGTCATAACGATGAGTCATATTCAAACATACGCGCGTTCGGGGATGAGCGCCTCATCGAAGTTTTCCGTGAACTAAATGTTACGAACGTCGTGCGAGAATCATTCGAAATCGTCAATAATTACCTAATTGTAGATACCCACGAATTTCTTCAAATATAAAAGAATTAAACCATCAAAGTGACAAAATGTTTGTTTCATTTGTTTCTTTTGAAATTCCGGGATTTCTGAGATTCCGGAAAAGTGGCCGGGGTAGGCGAACTGCTTTTTTCTGATTCAAAAGTATTATAAGAGTCTATTAAATCGAAATTTTTCAGCTGATTACGAATATCAACGAATTGTCATCGAAAGCACTGCTCACAGCAAAAAAAATCGTGATTTTAGGAGTTTTTTACAATTTTTTCATGGAATTTTTGGGTTTTCGGGGAAATAAATGGCATATTCGTGTTCAGGGGACAAAGTTACATCGAAATGGACCAATAAAAAAAATATTAAAAATCCAACATTTTTTTGGATTTTTGGGGGAGAATAGTTTTTTCACTCAATCATGGATAACTTCCTTTCCTTTGGGATTTGGCACTCCACTTTGCACTCAATCTCTTCGTTATGATTTTCTCTTCAAAATGCTTTTTTAATCATTAAAATCGGATGATTTTTCGATTTTTGGCAGAATTTCAAAGTTGGACCATCGATTTTTGCAAATTTTTCCATACATACCCCTTTGC
>JAPYZI010000096.1:0-114619 GCA_030523105.1 Ophioninae sp. A BG-2022a | reverse complement strand
TAAAATGCCAAATAAATAAAAAATAATAAATATTTTTGAATTTTTGAGAAATACGTGTTTTTTTATTTGTTTAAACCTATCATATTCCAAAGTAATTAAGCATTTTATGATCTTGGGGGAGAAAGGGTTAATTATAATTTTTTATATATGCATTAAACTCACGAGCGGTCATCCATCCAAATACTGGCCATGTTCAATTATTGCTTTACATGGGACATCGCAGATTGCATCGCTTCAATTGCGTTTCAATACAAATAATACATTGTCCGACCTAATTTTATCGCAATCCACTTCCATTAGACTGATGCTCTAAGTCGATGCGTTTACAGTATAAAAAGTGTAAGGATTGACGTTGAACAGGTTGGCAGAGCGATATTTTTATCTCGTCACAGTGCCAAACAGTAGCAGCGCCTGATCCCGTAAATCTCTTGGCTTTTTTCCCAGTGTACATTCCTATCGATGAAATCTCGATCGACGACGACTGACCTGGTCCTATTACGTATCTCTCCGTTTGATTCGCCTGTTCTACGATATATACGTTCGAAACAAATCCGCAGTCTAGCATTTCAGCAAAATGTTATTCCAGAATATTCGCCGATGACAAAACATCTACGACTACAAATCTTTATCGAATCACTGAATAAATTTGCAAAGAACTTGCAGAAAAAAGAATCAATTACCTTGGTATTGGTCTTAGAATCAATTACCTTGGGATAGGTCTTACTGAATAGGAAGAATATTCGCATTTGCATGTTCAGGTGAAACAGTACGGATAACCCAAAAGTTCAGAATGTTCTCCAACAGCTTGAGCTTCGGAGGAAACGTTTATTCGTTTTAGAAAAAAAAAACCAAAAATATGAATATTTACGTTGATCATGTTTTCGTTTGTAAATGGTAACGAACGTACACGCGATAACTTCGTTCGAGAAGAGTGTTCGTGTAACATACGTTTGCCCAGCGGGCACATCAGAATGCGTGAATATATCAGAATTCTCAACGCCATTGATAAGTCGTGCTCCGTAAAAAACGGTCGTAAAGAAAGTGGCTGAGCGAAACGTTCTGTCTTACGGTATCGCGGACAAGACCGTCTGGTGATCGATGAACGCGAGAGAATACTGAAAAGCCATTTATCGCCAGGGACCGCGATGTCACCAGTCGTTATCTTCGGCGAGGTCGTCGTTCGTACTCGTTAAAGTTGAGAATAACACGTCGCGAACCTTTGGCCGAGGATCCTCGAGGATTTTTGTGGGTATTGCTTCGGCTTGTCCCAGCATCCACTCGAGCTCTGCAAAACATAGTTCAAACGCGTGTCGTCGATATTAGCTTCGCATACTATCAACACGTTTTATTAACTTTATCAGTTTTTAAAATGGAATATTTAAACTTCATTCGTGTCGCATAAATTGAAATGGATTTCAATAGATGTAGACGATTTTAATGGAAATTAATTTGTATTGAAATTGAATAAACTGAAGTGGATTCCATCCAATTAAATTGAATGTTAATTGAAATGGATTTTAATTAAGATGATTAATTTTAATAGACTGATTGAATAGATTGATTTTAACAAACATCTATTGATTTCTTCATTCTTGAACATCAGCTTGGTAAGATCACTAAAGAAATCATTATAGTTAAGGGATCGTCTCAGTGCGAAATTTTCGAAAAATCTTTTTTTTTACATTATCGTATAGAATACATTGTTCTAAACATTCTCTCAAATTTTAAAATCGAAATCTAAATTATTACGGTCGTACAGCGTTCATGCAGATAGGGAACTAGTTATTTTCTACCTGCGCGTATACCTTTCTAAGGTGCTTAAGTTCTATAACTTTGCAGAATAAAGTGTGCAAGTATTTCAGTTCGTTTTTGACATCCACCACGGATAGGCACCTTCAAGTGACACCTCAAAAAAAAAATCAAGTTGGACAGAAAAGGCGCGAGGAGCACGAATCCACGAAGTGATAGCAAAAGACCCGCAAAGGGTACAAATCGACATTTTATTGAGACGGATACATCATTTGCAAGTACTGCGGAACACATCAAAATTGCAGAACGCCGATGCTCTCTGGACAACAAAGAAACCAGGACAGCTCGTCGAAACGAAATTTCAGATGAAAATGAACAGTTCGAAGAAGGAGAAGGGATATTGTATGGATCTGGCATCGCCGATTGATCGTAAGTAAATGATTTATCTAAAATTTTCTAACTTCAATCTTAAACGCGTTTTTCTCGAAATGGTGTTTTTCCAAACAGTGTCCACTCTCAAAGGAAGAGTTTTGAAGATATCTATTTCCAATTTTGAGAAAATCTTTTTAACGTAATTTTCTATCGCGCTATATAAGCTTTTTTTTGAGATCTTCCTACTTTTTTTACGAAAAACTGTCGAAAAAAAGGGTCAAATTCGATACGTTTCGTTTAAACCGCCGCAATTTTGTCAAATTAAAAAAAACCTCTATAGCGCGATAGCGACATTCTTACAGATTAATAATCTTTTTGAAATTTTTGTTTCAGATCAAAATTGCGGCCGCATTCGTGGACATTATATAGGACCTTTTTTTAATGTGTTATTTCACCAATTTATTTAATTATTGTCTACTAAATAAATGAATATTTAAAAAATCATTTTGTATTCGGCATGAATGTATTTATTTATAAAATGAAAACCAGACCGATTAGTTTATTACAACATTAAAACAAAAAAACGCGAAGATCAGTGATTTTTCGAAGGGTCACACTGAGACGATTCCTTAAGCGGTGATGTATAATTGTAATAACGAATACAAAGTTGCCAAATAAAAACTACTTTTCCTTCAAAAAGTAGTTATTTTACCGTAATAGCAATAATTTCGCTAATAAAGTCCCAGGGAAAGCTATTCTATCGAATGATTAAAAATAATTAAATGCATCACCCGAATCATCATATCAAATCAAGGTACAAAATAGAAGGGTTGGAAGAGGATCCATCGACATGGCCACGTGACGATAAATCGACATGGCCACGTGACGAAATAATAAAAGGTGATAGTGATAAAGGATGCTTACAGAACGCCATACAAACCTTGTTCTGTGAGTTTCATCCCGCGTAACTCGATCGGACCAATAATCTGCTTCTTCATGTTACCCTCGTGGTAAATGAATATTGTTGGTAAATTCTTATCTGGCCAGTTTGGTATGCAAGTATTGGACACGCTCTTCAAGAATTTCGAAGCCGGGTACTTCCTCGCCAGAGACTCAAGAAATTGGTTGATCAGCGAGCACAGTGGGATACTGAACATATTAATCAGTTACATCAATATCAGTAATTTATTTATCAACGCGACATCTGTCCCGTTCCTCAGCTAGAGAAACATGAAGTTTCTGTACACTGCCCAGTGGAAAAAACTGATTTGATAGCTCGAATATCATCACTTTATACGAAAACATGATTTCGCATCTAGCACGCTCTGCGTCCCGATGAAGTTGTTCAACTGCAGCTTCAATTTATTTTTCCTTAAGTCAAAAACACTTTCAACGCTACACCTGTCCTTTAGAACTATCCTTCACAACTTTTTCAAAATCCTCAATCATTCCACAACTTTTTAAAAATCTAGAATCCTGAAGACCTGTCTATGCATATTTTAAAAGAAAGATGGAAGCGATTAGGATCTCACCCGGGTTTGTATAGATGAAGTATGACCCAGACGCCTTCTCCTGCTTGATTGACCTCTTGCACGTAATCCTGTGCAGAGATCTCCATAACGGTACCGTATTTGGCTTTGCTCGCCAGAGCTTGTATCTCGGCTATTCTTTTCCTGCGATATTCCAGCAAGACTCTCTCATCCTCTTCATCCTCAAGTTCATCCAACTCATCCAGGCTTGCATTTTCCAACTTGTTGGCACCTATAAAATGTTTAAAAGAATACGTATATTTTACCATAACTCGGTCAATGGCAACTGCTAAGGTTATAATCTCAATAGAATTAATTTTTTATGAGTACCACGTCCTGTTCTCTGATCGATAGTATTTTCCAGGAGGTCAACTATTTGATCCTCGCTTATCTCCTTCTCTTTCTCTTTCTCCGGTATAATTCCTTTTTTCCTTAGAATGTCGTTCCATTCTGTATCCTCGTTTGGGTCTTGCTGCAAGCACAGAAATGTACCTCATCAACACTATTGCTCTGGACATTGAAGTTTAAATTTTCGTGTGACGATTCCAGTTTTTTTACATGAGGAAAAGAGGTGAAATTAAGAGGTGTTCATATTGGCAATTTTATTAGTATCTATGGTTATGAAAATTGTACAAACATTGTTCAGGATCCTTGTTTAGCAAGTAGCAACTAAAATTAAAAACTATGATTTTGCGTATCAATCAAAAGAAGGAATTCAAAGCAACTGCTATCAAGTGGTAGAATTTCAATAAAAAAGTATGTTTTAAAGTTGTTACGTTTGCAGCTTTATCATGAACGCATCATTTTTGTCTGGCTTGAAACAGATACACGTGTTTTTAATAGCAAGCTTGCTGGTTTCTCAAGAATGGTGGCAAGTTCTTTAAACACAAAGTAAGAATAAACAATGCGACAGAAACACTGAATTACGAAATTTTAAAAACTTACCATTTTGGATCACTTGATCAATCGATGAATCATAGAGAAGTAGTGAATCACAGTTTTTATTGACTTTCTGTATTGAAAGCGAGAAACCCGCGGAACAACGGATATTTACTGACTAGAATACGTATTTCGTTCATGTACTGCCATGTGCGACACTCCCGAATTTGGTCAATGGGATCAGGTTACGTTACGCTCTACTTTTCCGTTCTCTCAGAAACACGATTGGAAAACACAGGATGATCCAGCTCCGGACTCTATGTTTTTAGTTATGCAAAAAGAAAAATATTTTTCCGGCGCGCTGCTTTACCGGTTGTCAATAAAAATGTGGCTAAAAATATCAACAAGAATACATGTAAGGCTGAAGCGCTACATCTGGTTATCGCTAGGTGGCACAGGTGTAGTATTTCTTGCATCAAAATATTTGCCGGTAGCTGTTCAATTAAGCATAAAAATAATGCCGCACGTCGCAGCGTCTATTGTGAACATATGCGAGCGTGTGCGATTTCACAAAGTACGTTTGTAATAATATCGAGAACTATCTATCCAATGCTTATAAGCAGTGGAGAAATATTTACCATTCCATACCGTATGAGTTATCATTATCAGTAATGAATCCGCCATGTTGTGCAAAACTGGTAAAATGGGAGGTCATCGACCGATGACGTTTACGGATACAGAATATGCGCCCAACAATTTATATTCACATTTTCAGCGATAACGTGCCGTATAAGTATCAATCGAAACAAAGCTTTCGTTTGTCTCCAAAAGAAACGATTATCTCGCGATAAGATATAACAAATCCATCTCGTCCCGATAGCAAAATCGAAAGAATTCGAAAAAAAAAACGTAATAACATTCATTATCAGAACCTTCACCGTAAAAATCGGTCTCTGCACTTTCGGATATTTCTGGACTCTTATCATCGTCTACAAAGTGTGTACGGATCCATCTGTGGAAGCAGATAAAACAATTTCTTATCGACGATATTTTGTTTTACAATATTCCCACTTGGCATTATTATCGCACGTGTATACGTCACGTGCTGATATTATTTTTTATTCATATTTTTGAATATGATTCGACTCATAAACATCAACCACGGGCAAACGGCGCAACGATAATCGAATTTTTATACGTGCGATATACCGAAGTGCATTGAAACAATAATAATGCGTCGTGGTCCCTCCCGAGGCGAAGGAATCCGGTTCTTTTACAATGTTGAAAGAGGAAGAGAAATTAAAAAACGAACGATAAGAGACAAATCAAGGCCGAATCGAGCCAATCCAATGACTCGTTGCGTGCGCGTGTGTCGCGTGGAAAGAGAGAGAAAAAAGAATACCGGAAAGAATGTAACAATGTGTGTGCATCAAAGCGCGCTTGGAAAATGGGAACCGGCTTTGATTTCGTGTGAACGCGTATCGAGAGGCGTGCGAGAGAGAAATGTGTCGGCGTGGAGGGACTGGTAATCGAGCGAGCGGCGCAGGGAGGAAGAGAAATCGTGTGGCATTTTTTCTTAAACTGTGAAAGTGAAAGGGTCAGATGGTTTTTTTTTCGTGCGGCAATCGCGCGAGAAAGAAGGATCGCGATGTAGCGTACTCGGTAAATGTCAATCGAGGCTCGCTGACACCATCAGTGCTTGTTCGCTTTTGCAGGTGTCAGGTATTCACGTTAGTCACTACCGGCGCAACGTTGCCGATTCCTATCTCCACTTGATAAGCGTGACAAACTTCCTTCATAGTTCATTGAGACGCATGTAAAAAGACGAAACCTGAAGATCGTGGATCCTCTGTTTATTTTTCTTGCGTCCGTCATTATAGTTACGCTTAGAATTTGAGCGCGAATTCATCAGGATGGACGTTGAAGCTGTCAAAAAGAAGCTCGAGCGTTACAATCAGTCCCATCTGTTACGTTACTGGCATGAATTGTCACCGTCCCAGCAAAAGGAGCTCTTCGACGATGTGCTCTCTCTCAATCTGGAAGAGGTCAACGCCTACTTCTCCAGAGCCACATCCTGCAGCAGCAACAATAACGAGACACTGGATGACAAGGTGCAACCCATACCGAGACAAGTTATCGCTTCGAGCAGAAGCTGCGGTAGCGACAATTTGAGGGAATACGAAGAATGCGGCTTGAGAGAGATCGCGGATGGACGAGTCGCCGTATTACTCATGGCCGGTGGACAGGGCACTCGTCTAGGAGTCACCTACCCTAAAGGCATGTACGACGTTGGATTGCCCTCTCATAAGACACTCTTCGAGATCCAAGCGCAGAGAATACTTCGTTTGGAAACTATCGCGGAACAAAAGTTTGCCAAGCGCTCTGGCATTACCTGGTAAGTTCAAGCAAGGCGATCTTTGACATACGTATATAAATCAGATCTTTTGCAAAATTTACATGTTCTTACACTTGATGGTGTAGTTCTTTCACCAATTTGTACATTCAGGTTCAACCGGGGAGGTTCGGTTTTGACAATTAGAACAGAACATATGTTGTATTCTGTGTAGCATATTGGCCCAAATAATCTGTGAAGTGAAAAATTCTTGATGTCTTGCGCACTATGATATTATTGAAAGTTTATATATTTTGCAAATTACCTTTGTACTTATTAAGTTTTTGTCAATAATGATCTGGCATCTAGTGCATAGTATGCAGTGCATACTTTCGATGCAATAAATGCCATATTTTTCATGATTTAACCAGCACCATTAATTCTTCAAAAATTCTAAAGATGTTAAAACGTGTTATGAAAAGTACAACACTGTACAAAAGCTACCATATGGGAATAAATTCAGAGAACACTTATCCATCCATGTGCTTTACAAAATTGCCCTCTAATTTTTGTTCATAGAGGACCCATTTTTTTTACAACTCTCTATTGATATTATTTACTATTGTACTTGCTTGATAAGGAATCTTGTTATCCTTTTGTGTATTTTCTCACTTATGTGACATATAAAAATGAAAGTTTGTTTTTGGGAATAAATAAAATTGTATTTTTTAAAATTATGTTGCAAGACCCCCAACGAGAAAGAGAGGGAGAAGTACTCGTTGATATTCGTGTCCATTAGACCTAATTGAGAATTTGAAAGGTGAATTTACATATTTCCACTAGTGGTGTATAATAAAGCAATGAAGAGCCTTTTAGTTGTAGCAATTATATTGAAAGACAGAAATGCCCATTAATCGACTCAGTCATTTATTTCCAATGTACAATGTTTTCAGATAATAATCGTAGAGTAACTTGAATTATATCATTGCAGGTACATACTGACGAGCAACTCAACTAATCAGGCGACCCTCGACTATTTCGAGGAACATAATTATTTCGGCCTTAAGAAAGAAAACGTGAGAACTTTTTCACAAGGCATGATACCCTGTTACAATTTCAAGGGTGAAGTTTTGTTGGACGAAAAGTATCGGCTGTCGAGAGCGCCCGACGGTAACGGAGGTATTTACAGGGCACTCAGAATGGAAGGTATACTGAGCGACATGGAGAAGCGAGGGATACGCAGTGTTCATGCTCATTCCGTTGACAACATTTTGGTGAAAGTGGCTGATCCTGTTTTTGTCGGATACTGTCTTTCACTTTCGGCCGATTGTGGCGCCAAAGTTGTAGAAAAATCTGAGCCTGCCGAACCTGTTGGTGTTATATGCCAGGTAAATATATTTTTATCCAAACTTCCAATTACCGGTTTCAATCGTTCTTTGACATTCCGCTTGAAAAATACATTTTTTATTACTACTCTGAACAACTTATTTAAAATAAAAAGAAATCATCGCGGTTGGTTCAACATTTATAGGACTATGGAAAACATAGATGTATTCATTTTAGAAGTCCAACTTTTACGAAATATTCGCATAATAATGGAGATAAAAAATCGTTCTTTACACTCAAACTCGAATACATCGATAATTTTTCGAGATTAATCAAATTCGCTGAAATTTCTTAAAGATGACCTTTACATCCTCAAAGCTGACCTTTTTAATATTTACATATTTACTGAAACGTCTCAATACCAGTATTTTAAACAGATACCTATTCAAAAAATGGGTGTATTACTGACAAAAATAGTAATCCATTCTCCAAGTATCCGATGGTAAAAATAATGACAAAATGTAATTGCTTATTTTTCTTATTGATTATATGCAATTGCTATTTCTTTGTTCCGTGTACACCTCCTTGTGGGTGTTGTACATATCCCTCTTTCTTTCCTTCTCCTCTGTTTAATTCACTTCTTCCTCCATTTTTCTGCTTTTTCTACTTTTTCGTACATAACCTACCCTCTTGCGGCCGCGGCCGACTTAAAGTGTACTATACCGGATCTTACGGTCATTTGCCCAGTTAATATGTTAAATGTGATATTCGACGCGGTGTATAACATCAAAATAAAAATAATCGATACTAGCGCTAACAATAAGATATAAATTCGACGTCTTCTCGTTACAGGTTGACGGTCAGTTTCGCGTGGTCGAGTACAGCGAGCTGAGCAAAGAGACATCGGAGCTTCGCGGAGACGATGGGAAATTGCTATTCAACGCGGGAAATATTTGCAATCATTACTTCACTCTCGATTTTCTGAGGGCTATTGCTTATACGCATGAGACTGATCTAGAATTACACGTGGCCAAGAAGAAAATTCCTTACATCGATGAAAATGGCGCGCGCCAAGTGCCAACGTCGGTGAACGGCGTCAAAGTTGAGAAATTCGTGTTCGACGTGTTCAAATATTCGAAAAATTTTGCCGCTTGGGAAGTGCCGCGCGAGGAGGAGTTCAGCGCCTTGAAGAATTCCGATTCGGCCGGCAAGGACTGTCCGTCGACGGCACGCAGGGACCTAATCAGGCTTCATCGAAGGTGGCTCTTGAACGCCGGTGCCACATCGGTTAGCGGGGACGTTGAAATCTCACCGCTGCTCTCGTACGCCGGTGAAAATTTGAAAGAAACGGCAGAGAGAAAAACCTTCCAGGGACCCGTCATATTGGAATGACAAGAATTCATAAGGAATCCGTGAAAAAAAAACATTTCTCGCATAGAGATTTCATAAATCTGATCACGGAGCCTACCACTTCGCTATTAATTATGTCACAACTTGACGATAAACGAACGCAATAATCTACTGATGTATTTTACATATTTACGTACATAGAATGACGTTATTATTGTTTTGTCACTCGGTATGTTTGTCATTTTCGATAATCGACGATACGACAAAAAAAACAACTACCAACACCCTGTTCTACGCACGTTAAGCCGGACTTGTGGATAAATACGACGTTAAATTTGTACAAATTGAAGTACTTGACGCTTATCGCCGAACTCAAGCAACCTCATTGGCATAATATTTTATGACGACGAAAAATTTTATACTCGATATATATTTATATATATATAGCGATATAAAAATGTATTACCGAGATTTATAAATAAAATAGAACGCAAAAGATTATACGATCGAATCCCAAAAATGAACGAAAGAACGGATGAGGAATCATCGAAAAATGAGTATCAATTATGGAATTTATTCAAGTTCCCTTTGGGATCGATAAGTTCATATTTTTCGTTAGATCCACCAGATGCGAGTAATTCCTGAACGAGATCGGCTGGATGAAACTTTCGCGATATGACTAATGTCCGTCGTTCTTTCGGCCCGAAACTTGCTGCTTTCAGGCCCAATTCTCGTGCCACTCTATTCCATCACGAAAAAGCGGATTAATAACTTGCAAAGCATTGCTAAGCAGTTGTTGCTGTTTTACGAACATACATACTTGTGTATCACGCTTCTCTCATCGTTCGTGAATTCCGGCGCAAACACTAAATCCGTCTTAGAATCACCCTTCACATAATTTCTCAACGTATCGCGGGCCTTTTTCGTGAATACCGCTGCATTGGTGGAGTTCAACTGCAGACCGAAACCCTCACGACTCAATTGCCTCTGAACACTGTCGCAACGTATACATGTTAGTGGGTTATGCGCGTACAGGCATCGACTTACAAGTCGATACCGATGAAAATTCTACAAAATATATTTTTATATGTCCATTTTACATATCGAAAATATATAGACTTCAAGAGAGAAGAATTGGCGAATTGACTAATATCGTTTGACCTTTTCCGATGAATGTATACCTTTAGGAAAGAGTTGCTCTATAATGGAAGAAATATCGCTTTATGATTAAGAACTCGCTATTTGACTCACGTAACAGGTTCGACAATTCCTTGTTGGCTTTTACCCAGACCTCCACCCGACCACCCCATCATCTTCATCATCTTACTACCGACGTTATCAGAAGCTATAGAGTCCTGGGTCCCTTCGTTACCACCCATCAATTTATTTTTGTCGCAATCGATCGTTCGCTCGATTCTTTTGACCTGGGTTCGCAGTCAGTGGAAATTACGTATCAGAAGAAAACAAATACATTTATGATAATTGTAGATGGGAAGAAATCCGTGATGGGTACTATCTACCTTTATCGTGTAATAAAGTTGCTGAAGTTTCGGCAGCCCCTCGAACGAAGCCGCGGACTTGGCCTTTTTGTGATTTGTGCCGATTCCCTCCGCCAATTTAGCGGAATTTATATAAATTTCGCATTTACTGAAACATAAACATTTTTCCTCTAGTGGTTTCGTGGCGCAAGGATTGTTGGATTGATACGCATACATCATACATCTATTCACGAGAAAAAAAGTCCTTGTAGCTTCCGGGACTCTTTACGAGTTTCCCATTTGTAACACGAACTTCCGATATCTCGATGAGTGAAAGTTTAGTTGCGCATTTAAAATTTAGATCCAATTAGAATTTGCGTAAAATTCTCGTTCATACGGTACGCAAACGAAATGTCGCAGCGCGATACGGGATAGAAAAACAGTTCTGACTGAAAGATAAAAAAGTGTGTGTATATTCAAGCATGGTTTAGAAAATTTTGAGAGTGGAATTTTTAACGTAGCCTTTGATGACTATTCTAAGGGTACTCTTCGCAATAATTTTCAGTGACCCTTGAGGAGCTTCTTTTCTGCCGCTTTCATTTACCACGATCCATCAGAGTTCTCATTGCACAAAATTTTGTTATGCAACCGAAACTGATTGTCCTCTAGTATACAACAACAGACCAAATAATCCAAGTTTTTTTTTGCTTCCAATTAATTTTCTTTACATCTAGTGCGTGATGAGTGTCTCTCCTCTCCCTTGAAACCTTACATATAAACCTACTTACTAACAATTGTTCTTCTTCTCAATTTTGTATTCTAAATTTGCCTTGCTAATAGTCGCAGATTTCTGAATAACCGCAGTTGGAGAATCTTCTGGATGTTGCATTACAATAATCCTTCCGTATGGTGGATTTTCTATTTTCATTTTTTTACATGGGTTTCTATCGTCGCGTGTTACAACATTCGTTCCGTCAGGTGGAACACGCTCGTCTTTGTGTCCGGCGTTGGCCGGTGGCATCAGTCCTTAAAACCAGAGGAGAATTACCTTTTGTATGAAGCCTGCACAGTTGAGGGTAAATAATGTTATGGAAAAACAATTGAACGTCAGACCCGTTGCAATTGAATTTCGCTGAACTCACAATTACTCGATGTACCTTTGGCCTTTGAGCTAGCTGCGTCTGAAGCCTTTACGAAAGTCCTCCGCAATTTTGACTTTTGTTTTTCTCTGTAATCTTTTGCTACGTCCTGCGAGAGTTCCGCTACTAAGTCCATTGTTTCCTTTGGATATCTGAAAACGAAAACAGATCATGATTGTATGTATCGTGAGAAAGTGGGGATTGAAAATGCGCGACTAAAAAAAAAAACAAGGGACGAACCGAACGGAAGAAAAATCGAACGAACCTGCATCCAAGAAGTTCCACGTTCGTGAACACTTGAGCGAGGCATACCAGTTGCTCTTCGGGAAATTTGTCCTTGTGTGCCTCCAAAAAATTCTTCCGGAGCTCCCAATGTTCGTCACATTCGTGCTCGACTTTGTGCTTCTCAACGTCCCAATCGTTTTCCAAACTCATGACGCTGCAGTACAAATGCTTTTTAACTTTTACGTGTCTAAAATATTTAATAAAGTTTTCTAAGTTGTAATAGATTCCCGATTAATCCCGAACAGCGCGATAATTGGTGAGGGACGTGGGAAAAAATGTAACAGCCGCCGTGAAGTTCGGAATGTTAGGTTAGAGCGATCGGTGTGAGAAACGCTTGTTAGCGTGTCGTCTCCTTAGGAAACAATGGCGAGTGGCGCTAGTATTGAAACTTCTCGACGAAGGAACGTGGTACTATTTCCCAGAAAGCCAAGCGTACGATTACCCTAGGGCACTCCACGGTGTGAAGGTATCGTATTGTCACGGTGGACAATTCGACGTATGGCGTAGCACGTACAATTCGACGTGAGCCCAACATATTAGTGTCGTGACAATAGAATATTCTTTTAAAAAATGTTATTACTGATGTAACAAACGCGTAGACGTAGGACTGTTCTCCCATCCGGTCAGTAGTTACTAAGTTACGTAAATATGTTTTAACATACATGAATATTCTGATATTTATCACATTTCGACACCCGTTGGCTGTCGGCACGGTAAAACGGATTGTCTTATTTAGCATAAAAAATTCCGTTCTTACCGACTAGGGGTGCTCCAGGTTCCCTCAATAGAATATTCTCCGATGCATACGGTATTGGCACTACACGAGCGGCACTGCCGAGTACCGTTCCCCCGTATGTACGAGAGTACATAGTACTGGTACAGCGTACTCCACCGGAGTGGTACGTGGTTATCTAGGAATTGTGCAGGTAACTTTTGTATCCTGTCCACAATTTCTTTTCGTTAATCTGCATACTCGAGTCGTTGCATAAATCTTCACCGACAAATATGGAGTCGCGGCAGAAAAAAACTTTGAAAAGAAAGTTTTCGGAGTACAGTGATTCCGAAGATGATGCGAACAGTGAGTAAAAAATGTTTATTAGTGCAGTGTAATAGTTTAAATGTTATCTACCTTGAAATTAATCTCTTAGGATGAAGCCGGTCATGACTAGTGAGCTAACCTCTAAAAACAATTGACTCGTTGATCAAACGCAAATTGTAGTGAAAATTCTCATATATCCGCGCTTGAAATTTCGGATAAAAACTAATGATACGAAGAATGCAATGCATGCAACGTTTGTTTTGTTCAATTCTGTACGTGATGCGCGATATTATGCTCCGAACCTATTTCAAAATTTGTCGATGCCCCAAGATTAAATTTACGCATATAAACATAACCTTCGAGATGTATTTAAATGAAGCAAGTGCACTGATATACTTTCCTTTTTACGATCAATAAGCAAATTATTGACTTTCACACCATTTTCTTCTGATGTCATGAAAATCGGGTACAATGTCTACGGTCATGATTTATAGCACTGCCATGCTGTTGCACGCAGTTATTCTAGTATTATGTTAAATATTGAAAAATACTATTATAATAATAAGTACAAAACATACTAACAGTATGGTCGTAATTTGATTTAGATATTTTATGATTTATGACTGATTTAACTTTACATCAGGAAATTCTGAGACATATTTTTGTTGCAGAAAATGCCATGGATCGAAAAAACGCGCCACGTTTGTGTCCATACCTGGACACGATAAATCGACAGTTTTTGGATTTTGACTTTGAAAAGTTATGCTCCGTATCGCTATCACGGATCAATGTATACGCTTGTCTGGTTTGCGGCAAGTACTTCCAGGGTCGAGGTACCAACACTCACGCGTATACACACAGCGTTGCTGAGAGTCATCATGTTTTTCTGAATCTTCATACGCTCAAGTTCTACTGTTTACCAGACAATTATGAGATACTTGGTGTGTATTGAATAATCCTTGTAGCATAAAACATCTTAACCTGTGAAGAATGTTTCTTTTGGAAGCAATTCCTTTGGCAAACTTTTAGTAACTAATTTCTGCCACAGATTCTTCCTTGGATGACATCAAGTATGTGCTCAATCCGACTTTCGGGAAGGCGCAGATAGCTCAACTTGATAAAATTGCTAAACGCTCAAGAGCAATTGATGGTTCCATGTATTCACCCGGCATAGTAGGAATGAACAATATCAAGGCAAATGACTACTGCAATGTTATTTTGCAGGTGAGCATGTTGATGTTTTATTATGAAATTTGTTAAATTTTCTTGCAAGGGTGTTGAGAAACTAGGAATTCTGTCTGGTCAGTCCCATAATTCCATCTTGTTTAGTTTGTACATGTCTGTGTTCAGTCAAAAGATGCTCACGGAACTTAACTGAGTGAGTTTCGGATTCCAACATCCGAAAGGCTGCATTCTTTTTTACAGAAAGTAAAAAGTTTTTGGGTACAACATTTTTTCAGTTAAAACCCGGTTACTTATTTTTTCGAACAACGCTCAACAGTAAAACGCCATTGAGTCCGGAGCTGCCTGGAATTAACTTGAAGACGCACAAACAAAATTTGAAGTTAGCATAACCTCGTATGTTCCTGAATTAGAAAACCATTAATAAGTATGAGATCATTAATAACCGTTTCAGAGATACCATTTTAAATAAGTGTTCCAGGTATCTTTCATGCCCGGAACATGAATACTCTATGATATAAAAAAGTATTCGCGTATTGATAATCACTAAAATACAGAGCCTATAATGACAATATCAATAATATTACCCCAAATTTTATTTGGTTGAATAATTGTTCAGTCAAACGGATGCATTGAAGAAACACATTTTGCTGTTTTTTACGAACTGAATGGCGTTTAACGGAAGCTAATTTACACCATACAGTTCAGGTGAATTTGAATTTGTAGTCAGAGTAAAGTGCATAGAGGTTTTATTTGTTCACTATTTATTCCAAGGCCTTATCCCATGTGACACCATTGCGGGACTTCTTCCTTAGAGAATCAAACTATAGTCACGTAAAAAGACCACCGGGAGATTCTTCTTACCTTCTGGTGCAAAGATTCGGGGAGCTCATGCGGAAGTTGTGGAACCCACGAAACTTTAAGGCTCACGTTAGTCCACACGAGATGTTGCAGGCCGTTGTGCTATGGAGTAAAAAAAGATTTCAGTTTACCGAACAGGGTAAGCTCAAGTGCTTTTTGCATTCTTCTTATAAGTGTCTGACACTTTGTGAATCGCTCTGTCAATTGATATCGAATGTCTATTTCTCAAGGCGATCCTGTGGACTTCTTGTCCTGGTTCCTAAATGCTCTGCATTTAGCTCTGAATGGAAGTAAAAAGAAAGACTCGAGTATCATTTACAAAACGTTTTTGGGACACATGAGGATATACACGCGAAAAATTCCACCTCTGGAACTTGAGGAGAGCCAGAGAAGCGAATTACTCAATACTGTTGAGTATGGTGAAACTGTAACGGAAAGCCCATTTCTTTATCTGACCTGCGATCTTCCACCACCTCCACTCTTCAAAGATCAGTTCACAGAGAACATCATACCACAGGCAAGCAATTAACTTCAAAATCATCATTTGAGGGTTCAAAATATTAAACGGCCAAACCTTTTATTTTTGTGATAATGATCATGTATTTTCTCAATAAAGGTGAACCTGTACACTCTCCTGAACAAATTCAATGCTGTGGCGGAGAAAGAATACAAAACGTACAAAGAGAACTTCATGAAAAGATTCGAGATAACCGAATTGCCGCCGTACCTGATTCTATATATTAAGGTGAAAAATCATTCGACTGGTTGTACTTCCACATGATTTATTTTTGGTGATTTGATCAACTTTTATTTTTTACAGCGGTTTACGAAGAACACTTTTTTCGTTGAGAAAAATCCAACAATTGTAAACTTCCCGATCAAGTCAGTATATATGAACATTTCATTGAAGTAGAGAAACAATTAACCTCCGAGCGTATCAGCATATACTTTATCATACTTTTAAAAATATTCTGCTCCTGATTATGATTATATGAACATTTATTAGTTTAACTTGCCTTTGGAATTGTGGCATGGGAATAATTTTGTGTTTATTGTGATGCTCGAAGTTTATATAAAGAAAAAAGAAATTATATTTTACTGAGTCGCAGAAATAAAATGTGAACTCTTCAAATTCACTATCTTTCAGCCAACTATAAAGAGCTCATAGCAATTGCGTATTTTCGGTGCTTGCGTTATCACTGTTTATTTCTGTTAACATCCATAAATATATCTTGTTTTTTATGCACGTATTGCCGTACTCGAGGGTAAATGAAAGGGTTAAAGAGTGTAATTGAATTTCAGGAATGTAGATTTTGGTGATATTCTTACACCTGAAGTGAAAGCGCTTTACCCATGTACTACCTACGATTTAGTGGCAAACATAGTCCACGACGGTGAGCCCGGCCAGGGCACTTACAGAGTTCACATTTTGCACCGAGCTACGGGACAGTGGTACGAGTTGCAAGATTTACATGTGACGCAAATTCTACCGCAAATGATAACTTTGACCGAGGCTTATATTCAGGTACGCAAAAATTCCTGCTAACCTGTAATTTGTTTCATTTAAAAAAATCAATGTTTGTACACTCAAATTACAGATTTACGAGTTGAGGAAGGAAGATAGCGTGGAAAATGGCGGCGATGTGTCAAACCATCCGATTCAGCAATAAACGTAACAGTGCAGATACGGCCAAAGAGTAAAAAGAAAGAAAAATACATTTTATATGTTCCATATTCCTGGCTCAGTTGGCAATATTTTGTGCATCTCCGTCCTATTTATACAATCCTGTGTTTTTCCCACGTTTCCATGTATTTTTAACGATTATTTAAATTCTCAACAATTTCTGTTAAACTCACACAAGTCGTTCGATAACAGGAATTTTTAGTAAAAGAATCCCCTCAAATTTGCTGTTTTCTTTACCGAGCGTCGGTACAAACTTTTTCAACTTCAGTTCTAATATAAAAATGATCCGTTACATTGAAACAACGATTTTTTAAATCTAATCACGCGTGTAATGTCGAGTTTTTCTGACGAAATTGAAAACGTCGAAACCGAAATAAAACGCGAACCGCCGGCGAACTTCAAGTTGGTGTTTCATACTCGCCACATGACGCTTCACATGAAGGGCGGTGAGGTGGGGGAAACCAGCTCTGCGGCGTCCCGAGTCGCCAGGCGAGCACGCCGGCGGGCAACGAATAGTCGTTCGAAGCGCTTCGAATGTTTCGGTTGTGTATATCATTGTGTGTTCCGCACGGTTTTTCAAATGTGATTAACGTACGCTCGCGCTTACGGTTCGAGTAATTTATGTTTCACTTCGATTGAATTCGCACAGTTAAACGTTTGTCGATAAAAGCACAACAAAAATGGGGACTTATAATCATCCGTATTACCGGTATCTTCGGGAGTTTTGTTGAATGCAAGTGCCCGTGATGTGCTTTTGTTTGTTTCGTTGTTATTTTCGGTAATAACTTGTTTTGTGCCCATGCTCGTTCTGTGGATTTACCGGCAACTCTGGCAAAGGAACTGCGACGGTTAACGTAAGTAGCTCGATAGTATCCGACGCGAAGAATTGAGAGCTGTCCGAAGATTTTGGCGTCGCGATCACTCCAACGGTGACATCGTGTTTATAACGTTTCCGTTTCGATCGATGCACACGGAGACACGATATGAGTCCCGTTTTTTTTTCTGCACGTTTCACGTCCAGCTTCGGTCGAAAAACTCGTCCGATCTTTTTGTTTGTGTGTAGTTCGAAGACTTTGTGTTGTTACGTGCGATCGAAAAACTCGTTTACGTTTAATGCTCTACTACTGGTATGAATTTGCAGTTATGAATTCTGGAATTTCTCGGTACTCTCTCTGTCGCGCGTAACGTGTGCGGCTGCGCCGACCGTAACGGTTTTTGTCCATCGCGACACCTGACTCTTCTCGAGAAGACGAGCAAGCACCGTGAATGCCTACACCGCGCAGATCCACTGTTTTGTCGATCATTTTATTGGCGCGCTGTCGGCGAGCATGGTGACTTTGAAGCAATTTTTGCGGCGCATGTTTTTTCCCATAGTTTTTTTCTCAATATTGGCGTCATCTGTGATTTTTCGTTCCACTTGAATTCATCATGGATTTCGACTTAATCGGTTTACAATTCGGTTAATTCACTGCAATATTCACAAGCGAAAATAACGCAGGGCTAGATAACCAAGCACGCTATAATTTCGTGGAGTTCTCAAAGGGAAAATGAAATCATTGTACAAAATCGGAACGCGTTTGCCTTACGAAAATAGCCAAATTGCGGACGGAAATGATTGTCCAAACCGTTAAAAGGACAGGTTCGTTAAAAAATTTAAATCTGTTCGAAGTAATTAAACGAAGCGAGAGGGATACAAGTTCTATTCGAACAGTAAATCCTGAAATATAACCTCAAAGTGCGGCGTCGAAATTTACATCGTTGGAATGCGGTGTATGTTTTCTCCATTATTTATCTTTTTATTATGATTATTTTAAACTTGTTATAAAAATACGTAAAGTTATGATTATCGTATTTGCTATTAGTAAATTTGCTATTATTGTTAAAACCATTATTTAAGAATTCCTTTTGTGGATTTTTAATGAGAATTCCCGAAACCATTGCAGTGATACTTATAGTTCAACTTGATAAAAGAAGTTCTGATTTAAAATAATCAACTTCCTTTGGATTTCGACGTAACCTCAAAACTCGTAAACGGAGTTTATAAGTTTTCATTGAACATTTTTTTAAATTTCCGTCCCCCACTCTTGTTTTCGTCTTCGATTGATCAGCAGTTCGAGCAATTAATAGAATCGACGGGCCTTTACCGTTCTCTTATTTCTGTCCTCTCTCTCTCTCGCTCGATGTAACGTGACCTTGCCGTCTCCGTTGCTCGGCGCGATGTCTTGTCGTCGTCGCGCCAATCCCTACTCCGCGTCTCTGAACCCAAATACCTGTTTCACGCGAGGAACGCCACGACAAAAAAAAAAAATAAACAAAAAAGACACGAAATCGATAGAATCGAGTTTTCGGATGCTAGCGCGCGCTGCAGGCGAGAAAAGAACGATGAGTAAGATATGGGGAGGGAAGGCATGAAGTCGGGAGAAAGGGAGAAAGATCGTGTATTAAAGAAGCTCTCAGGATGCATCCATTCGGTTATGACGTGTACATCCTGGTCACCCCACGAGTTTGGAATTCCTAACCTCCGAAGCAAGCGATTCAATTCCAAAAATTTGTCGTTAGCAAGCAATTTCTAACTATGAAGCTTGCAATACGTTTTTTTTTAGTTTCTCTTCCGTTGAAATAATGTATATTATAACGATTTTGAATACGTTACTCTCAATACGTTATGGTATTCGAGGCATCTTCATCCCGTGAACCTGGGTCGTTTTTGTCCCCGCGCTACCAACCCACAATTATTTGTGAAAAAATCTGCAAAAATTCATGGTTTACCTTTAGAATATATTTTTCAAGGGGAAATAGTTGTTTTTTTATTTTTCTTATTTTTAATATATTTTCAGACCAAATATTGACGAATTCATGAAAAAATACGATTTTTTTCGGATAAATGTAGCGTAGATGAAAATTATGGGAATTTTCTTTTCAATAGCAGTTTCTTAAAAGAAAAAGGTTGCTCTTTACAGAAAAAAAAATTATATTCATCTAGGAAATAATGATAAAATCAAATAAATAAATTATTAATGAATATTGATTGATGATTAATTATTATTAACTATTTATTTATAATTCAATGATTATACGTTCAAGAACTTTCGGGACGAAATTTTGGACCCGGTAAAAACGATCCACATTCACGAGTTGCGGGTTAAAAGCGCTAAATTTACTTTTAACATGAAAACGATGAATTTTGGAAGTCCGACATTACCGATGCGTTCGGAGTTTATTCAAATTGACGGGGAAGCCGGTCACCCATCGAAGTATCGGTAGAGGCGAAAACAGATCGACACGTGATACAGCCGAATCCGCACACCAATCGATATTACGTCCGCAGCTTGTTTAGGTTTAAAGAAGGGTCGAAAAAAAAAAAACGCGGCGGTGTTTGGACGGTTGGTAAAATCGACCGGGTCGTGGATCTCGCTGGGAAGGGAGAGAAAAAAAAGAAAGCGTCGCAGACAGGTGTTTCGATACCGAGACGCGAACGTAAATGTGAATCAGAAGGTCTCTCGAGGGGGGGAAGCCTTCGATAGGTAAGCCCTACGTCGAGGCTTTATATTAGGTGTAGTAAAAAGAAATCCATTATTTTTTGGAGTCAACCAATCACAAAACTGTCGCGTTAGTTTATTTAGTACGAAATCTCGTCTTTCTAACTCCATCTAGTGTAACCCGATCGGGCTTATACAACGCGAGATACGGATAACTAAAGCCATCTATTGGAAAAATCATGGATTTCTTTTTAACCCTAGAGAAGTCGCGCCTTCTCGTGAAACGCGAGTAATCGCGTAAGGAGCATTTTGCCGGCCGTACTTAATACGATATTTTTTTTGTTAATACGAGTCACATGCATTTGTAATTATGTTTTAACGATAAAATAAAACACCAACTAGAAAAATAGTGAACATGCATAGTGAGCAAAATAAAACGAAAATTGTGCCGCGGGCGGCAAAATGCTGATAGCGCGAGCACACTGCTAATACACGGGTTAATACACTGCTAATGCGTAATATAAAGTTTCCGCACGCACGTTTTTCCGTGCTATGTCAGTATTGGTGTATCGTGGCCCCTCAGGGCGTAAGTCACAACATAAATATTGGACTGAAATGATAAGCGCTAAATCTTGTGGAGACACGAAATGACGTTGAATATCATGACGCTGGAAGGCAATGACTGTTTTTACTACTTTATTTTTATTTGAAAAAATCTTGGTTTTTGTATAATTTATAGCCCGATATCTTTGATGAAAATATATAGAAACATGACAGCCATTACGGCTGTGAAAGATGATCAAAAAAATATTCGAACAATTGACAAGAGTGAATTTTCTTTGCTTTCCAACGATGAAAAAGTTCAACGTCACGATGTAGAAATATTGGCGGTCTCGGAGATACCATCGTTGGTACGCAACGGAGGTTTCTCATTTCTTATTCTCATTATTATCGACAATCATATTTCTCGTATTTGGATCGTGCGTTGCTAAATAAGGATTCGAAAAAAATGTTTGCGAGTTTCGGAGATCAGGTTTACTGGAGAAAATGTTAGAGGTCGAAAAAAAAATTATTTTCGTTTTTTTACACGTTCAAAAAATTCTTCGTTGAAATTTGCCAGAAAAAAAGAAAAAAGAGAAATATGATTATAACGATGACGTCAAGAATAGAGCTTTCAAAGGCTTTGATATTCTTATTAAATCTTTCATATGATATTTTCGAAGTGTCAATGTTTCTGTATATTTTTATTATTGAAAATTTCTTCCTACAATTACCAAAAACTTGTATGGATAATCAAAATAAACAAATTTTTGAAAAATCGTTGCGTTTTAGCGATTTTCCAACAAAACATAATCCTTGCGAGTACATTCGTAGTAAAATGTTTGATGTTACGTATTTGCTAAGCAAAAGAGTGATCGAAATTACATTTGAGGAATAGTCGGATGTTTTCGAGAGCTCGCTCATTCGCTCGATCGATTTTGACCCCAGAACGTTGCCATATGTTCCCTTTCGATGTGGGAACTAAAATATATTTTCCGTCACTCGACACCCCGCGACAAAAAGCGATCGGAATGAATCTCGAACATTGGAGAGCGCGAAATGAGAAGTCTCGAGTGTCGTATGCGAGGACGTTGCATCGAAGGCCCAAAGGAAATTACACGTCGGTTCGGCTTGCGTATTCGCGAACTCTTAGCATGGAAATAAAAAATCGCTCAAAGTCTTCAAAGATAACCCGATGAAATTCCAATATTTTTCAAATCTCTTTTTTCTTTTTATTTTCCAACCATTCATATGATTGAAAAGTATTCATTTCCGTTGCTTTCCAACGAGGCAAACTTGAACGTCATCAATTTTTCGAATATCTAAGTTTCAGTTGTAAATTATGGCGTCTACGTTTGCATCGTTGCGCAGCACCGATCTTTTGATTTGTTGTTTTATTTTGTTTTTCTCGTTCTTAGTATTTGAACAAAATATATTTTTCCTTTTCGAATACTAGTTTTTCCAACGAGCATTTAATCGAAAAAATCGAGGCAACTTTCTTCGAATATATTTGGGAAAATAAATACGAGCAATTAAAAGCAATATCATTTCCACGCAGCAACGAATTTATTTATTTATTCATTTTTATTTTATTTTAGATTTACCCGTTTTTAGTATTTGAAAAAATATATACTTCCCTTTTGAATACTAGATTTTCAAATGAGTATTTAAAAGAATTAAAATGAGAAAATTGTCTTCGAAAATATTTGTGAAAATAAATACGAGCAATTAAAAAATAATGATATCCGTTGAAAATTTCAATCTCACTGAAAATTACGATTAAGAATTTTGGGCTGTAAAATGATGGGATACAGAATGGTATATTGGTAATTTAAAGTAATTTCAAGTTCATGGAGAGTTCTCGTGGATTGTGTGAGCTTTCGAGTAACGAGCATTTATCGTTCGTGCTGTATCGATCGATCGATTTGCGGAGGCACGCGCTCGCATAAGCCACTCGTGTATTCCCAAGTTCAACATCTGCGTATACCGCGAAACCGCACAGCGTGGGTATCACATCGAAAGGATTCGCTAATTTTGTGGCTCGTTTCTAATCCCAACCGCTATTCGATTCACCTTCAAACTTGCGGAATAATTAGTGGCGATAAAATTGATAGAGGAAGAAAGAGAAGGGGAAGGAGAAAGGAACTTGCACCCTGTGAAGTTTAGGCACGACGTAGAGGGTAACCGACGCGGTCGTATAAAGCAGCAGGTGTTGCAACGTTCCCGCGCGGCGCGGGTTTCCATTATAAGGCGCTAAAACCCAATGCGGGTTAAAATGGACCACTTTAGAAAATATGCGAATAAATTCGTGAAAAAAACGATAAATAAACATGCAACAAACTGGCTGGATTATTTTGTGGATGGCTTTTCGTCAGTATCGTTTTTTTTATTATTTTGTTTAAGTTTTTTTTTGTTTTGTTTAGTTATTTCTTTTTTAAGTTTATTTTTATTTTGTGCATTCGACCATTATTATTATTTTTGATATTTCAAGAAATAACCCGAGCGAGCGTTGGTCGATTGCACTGCTTATTTTGGTTTTTTGCGGTAGCGTTGAAAAGCGAGGAACCAAACAAATTTTCGGCTGTTTTCCTCGCTATTAATAGTACGTTACTTTTTGTCTTTAAAATACACAATGGTGCTTCGTCTCGTTGATAATATTATATTTGACTGTCGAACTCGAAGATTTGAAGTTTTCCATTGTTTTCAATGGCAACAACGTTAATAATAAAGATTGATTCTCGAGTTATCGCCGCATACAGTTCGCGTCGAAAATTCTTCGTGAAACTCAATTTGTGTCGTTGAGTTACAACGACTCTATCTTCGAACTCGTTGTATTTTTACTGTTTCTCATTCTGGGGGTTCCATATTGCCCCATCTTCTCGTCGCTTCGTAACGCATCGAAAGGCACGCGCGGGAATACTCGTGCCTGAATTTGTACGTTGCTCTGCCAGCTGCATACATAAATATACACATATAAGCACTATTCGATTCACCAGCCACTTCCGTCAATTTTACTGGATCTAATCCCACGCTCAATGTCCAATCATTATAAAGTGATATCTAAGAGCCACGAAAAAAATTGAAATACGGTTCACCGGTCTCCTTAACCTCTATTCCAGACACATTCAACTTACACGGTATTGAGAACAGTTGCGTCATGAAATAACATGCAGATAAAGAGTCCGTAAAGCTACGACTCAATATTGGGAGAAATAACAACGATAATAACAACCATAGGGCCAACAACAACAACAACAATAATAACAATAAAAAGAACGAAAGCAACAATATCAATAGTAATAACGACAATAATAATAATAACACCACCACCAAAAACGACAACAATCATAACAATAACAACAACGAAAACAACAACATCAACAGTAATAACGACTATAATAACAATAATAACACCACCACCAAAAAACGACAACAATCATAACAATAACAACAACGAAAACAACAATAATAATAACAATAAACAGAACGAAGACAACAATAATAATAACAATAACGACAACAACAATATGAACAATTTTAACAACGTCAACAATAACAATATCAGTAATAATAATATTAATAATAATAAAAGCCACGTCAAGATATGCATAACCAAAATAATAATAAAAAACAATGGTAGTAATGATAATAGTGCAATTATTACAGTGTCGTCACTAATAATAATGATGAACATTATCACCTAAACCGCCGTATACATAATAGATATATATTAGCAATCTAGGCAAATTATCGAGGGAGCAATAATGTTTGACCGCGTTTCCCTTCCGTTCGTGCGAACTGGGCTACAGGGTCAACGAGGAATCGGAAGTGTCTCGTTGAGTGAGAATCGAACGGTGCTGCGCATCATTCATTACTTAAATTAGACCGTTCCACGCTTCGATAATATATGCAGGGAAAATGTATTCTCCGTCCGGATATTAACGAAAACGCGACGAATTCGATTCGCGCGATGTTGTATTTTGGAACTTGTATCTTCGGTAAATAAGATATGCATCGGTGTTTGGGTTTGCGCAGAAAAATAATGTTCACGTGTATTCTCGTGTATACTTTCAAATCCCTTAAGGAGTTATGCTTTTTTAATCGCTGAAATACGTCGCTCTGAATTTATAGCGAATATGCTTTAAATGAATAATAATTTTTCGAAAAAAATAAAGGGTTTGGTTATTTTTTAAACAAATTGTGTTATCGATAACCCGATGGAAAATCTTTAAAAAGCGCTCGCGCGACTCTCGTACCTCAAATTCGTTAAAGTAAATTTGTAAACGAAAGAGAATAAAATAAAAATATTATTATTTTCGTTTCATCCTCTCGATGCAGACCAGTTACGTAGCGAAAAATGTCTAAACTATGATTTCCCGAGATCTCGAATTTACGAGTTAAAATTATTTGATATTAAACAAACTTATCGAATTGAACACAATTAGTCGGCAGTTTATTATAAATCGTTGAGTAATTGATCAGTGATCATTGTACTGACTCACGTATCATTTGTTGTCTTATTAGATTTACATGTGGCAACGTTGCGTTTTTTGTTCTTGCGCATGTTCGGACGTACTCAGCTGACGGGGTGTTGCCATGTTTCTTCGCTGTCACGATATTACGTCGTGAATTCTGTATCGCTACCCGGAAGTTCGTATTAAAATCAATATAACTTACAAGATTGTTCGACAATCATATTCTTTTATTAGGCTATTAGATCTTTTCGTGTTTAATAAATCTAAATTTCATTTAATGTACGAATCTTATGGATTTTCGGTGGTATGTATCGTTTTGAATTAAACTGAAGTTGGCTTTTTCACCTACCGAAAAAGAGTTACCTTAAGAAATGTCCATTTTCAAATATTAATTACTCCTAAAATAGGGTCGATATTTTGCATTGAAATTTCACTGAATAACTAAATATACTAGAATTAGAACTATTTGAAAAAATCATGTAAATCTTATATGGATTTACCTACTCCGATAGGACTGCCTTAAGAAGAACGAAGACAGAAGAGAAAGCTGTAAAGTAGGGAAGAGACTTTTCCTTCGTGATCGCGATTAGGAATTACGAGCGTGAAGCAAAAAAATCCTCCGACCGATTCGCACCGGGGTTAAAAAGAATGGGAACTTACGAACTGACGGAGAGCAGTTCGTAAGAAGTGGGGGAGGAGGGAAACGGCGCATGGAGAAACGACCACGTAGACGAAGATGAAAAAGGACCGGAGAATTGCGAGGTGACCAAACTCAACGGATGCATAACGAATACAATAGGACCAGCTCGAGAAAGTTGAGGGACGAGTGCATGAGGGAGGACAGGGAGGGACGCCTGGCGAACGCGAGGATCCACGGCGCGGAGGGAGAAGGGTTATCCTCATTTACGTAATGCACGTTGAGACAATACCGGTCCACAGGGTGGCTTGTGGATCTTGTTCAACACGCTTTTACAACAGTTGCGCTCCGCCGCTCGAGAAACCCGATATTTAAGGGGTTAGGCTAACTGTGACGACTCGAAAGTTAGATTCGTTTTGCTAAATTTGAAGATTTGAAAAAATACGTAACACTATTGAAAGAATTTATAAATAAATAGTTTTTAGTTACGTCATGCGTTTTTCGCTTTTTGGCCGATTCAAGATGTGAACAAATCTTGAAATGCTTTTCATTATTGTTTTCAGACTTGTTACGATTTTAATTTGTAGAAAAAAAAAAAAACAGCAACGCGTTGGGTGCGATAAATAAAGAAATTGGACTTGAAATAAATAAGTATCGCTGTGATGCTGTGATGCAAGGTTCAATGGCATGATAAATGTTTGGACGTTCGATTACTTGCCTGTTTAAAGAAGTTGTGGGGCAAAATTCATGAAAATACATGATTTATATTCGTAATTAATGTGATTGTATTATATTTCAATTGCATTTTCTATTAATGAATTACATTTGAATTAAATCTGTAATTAATACATTCAATTTGAATAATATCTGTAATTAATATATGTAATTTCAATTATATCTAGAATTAAAGTAGTCACGGATAATCAATCGATTAATCTGACGATCTAATATCTTCGATGATCTTGAATCGATCAATCATTTCGACGAACTAATTTTTTCCCGGATTTCTGGCGATATAGTGACATTCGTTTTGCAACCGTTACCGTTTGCAAAACGCTGTTTTCCCATAAGCAACCTTGTTAAATAAGCATATTTACAACTACTGCATTATGAAGCGAAGAATTCTTAAAAGTAAGTTAATTTTTCGAAAACATTCGTTTCTCAACTTTTCAAGAATTTTGCAATTTTTTAAATATCCATCTAGTCATAGCTTATAAAATCGAGGTAACTTAGTTCTCTCCGTGCGACAAGCGAAGTAGGGATGATAACTGTGCACCAGGGAATCGTCCTAGGACGCTCAGCCAAAACGGGGAAAGTGCATGTCCGCTCCCTTCGTATCCGCGCGCCAGACATTCGAACACAGCGCGCCCAACGCTCCGTCCTCGTCCCTTTTCCCCGCACACCCAGACCCTCGCATCGCTTCTTCCGTTCTCTACCAGACTCGTTCCGTTGTCAATGCCGCTGTCGTCTCTCACTCGCTTTCCAACCAGACTAGCATATATCTCCTCGTACGCCCTCTTCTTTCTTTTCGCTTCCCTTCTTTTTTTTTTTCGTTCGTTTTTTGCACCGTTATTGCAACTTGGGCGGCGCAGCGTCCTCTTCGGTTCGTCTTTGCTCTTTGGATTTTTTCTTCCTTTGGTTTTTCACGGGCTTGTCGCTTTTCGTCGCCTTGGCAACCATCTCTTCGTTACTCACTTTCGACGAAAAGAATCCACTGACGACCCTCTACGAACGTGAATTCGATGTTTTTCTTTTTATCGTCCAAAGATTTTAACGATGCGAAAGATTTTATAAATTTACATTTTCATACGAAAGATTCTTTTAAAATTGACTTTTTTCAATGAAGGATGCAACTCTTCGTCTATTGACTCAACTTCTTCTTTGAAACATGCGAAAAATTTAGAAATTGAAGTTTCCATCGTTCGAACGCAACGTATTTTTGTTTCTTTTTTTTAAATTTCTTATTTTTATTATTATCGAAAATGACACATCGCAGATTTCTTGTAATTCGCTAGATAAGAATACTAAAAAGTATTTGCCTCATTTTCCTACCTCAAACGTGCAAGAGAAATTTTTGTGAATGGAAAAAAACTTACTCGTTACATCCTAGCGTTGCACACTTCGACTCCATCCTCTGACGAGCTGTTAATCCTATTAAACGTGCGCTTTGATTGTCCATTCCACCACATTGGTACAGTGGTACAAATATTTATTATGCCTATTAATATTCCTATTATATTTATTTAGAAGTTCGCATTGTGGAACGAATGTTTTTTTTTTTTTCGAAATGTTAAACTTCTTAATTTTATTCTTACCTTACTCATTACTACTCAAAATTATATATAGAGAGTTTGGTTCGTAACGAGTTAAATAAAAATAATAAAAATCCAAAGAAAATAATATTGATTTTCATATTTCGAATTTGTGAAAGAAAATGTGAAAAAAGCCAATAAAAAGAGATCGCATTCGTTGCATCCCGATGCAAACATCGACTGGTCATACTTGTCATTGTTTTGTTTTGCTATCGGGTGCATTTTACACAAAACGCCTCGTAATGGGATGTTTTACTCATTGGCGTTGCGACCACAGGATTTATACTTGTTGTCTGGATGTACCGCAGTTGTGATGCGTCGGCGTGGCACGTGCAACCAACCGGTGAAGGTACACAAACGGTTTGTTTTGGTGCGCGTGTATCTAGACGTATGTACGACGAAACAATGAGTATATACAAGTACACAGGTTGTATGCGAACGTACTCGTTGGATGTATGACGTGTACGTTGTAAGGCATGTAAGCGTTCGCGCACACGTGTAACGTACGTGCCAGCGTCGTTCCACGAGGTCTGTTTTGCCGCGTCGAGACACGCTCGCAAACGCGACACTCTCGAAGAGATCTCGAGGGACTTTGCGCGTCCGCGTACGCGATCGATAATAATGGTGCAACGTCCGCGAGCTGGAGCTTCCGATATGAAAAGACCACTTCCTGCTGCCGATGAGGGTGAAAATCTTTTTCGCAACCCTCTTCGTTTATGCTTTCTTCGGATGTGCTTCTTATCGCGACGTTCGAGCTTGCAACTTTATCATTTTGAACGCAACCAAATAGGAGTCTCTTCTAATAAACCAAATTTTTTTTTGCATTTCCATTTTTCTTCCATTTCCGTATTTTTCCATTTCCATTTTTCATGTATTTTTATTAGAAATTTGGCAGATTTTATCGGAAAAAATGTTGATAATATTAACATTTTTGAATATTTGATGGATTTTTTAATTTTTATTGGAAAACTTATAAAAACTGAACGGAAGAAAAATTGAGGAAAATCAAATCGTCGTGTAACGAAGGTGCAAGCTTTGGTTATTTTTCTATTTTTGGAAACTGTGAAAAACGCCAAAACATTTTTCACGGATTTTTGTTAGAATTTTTCGATGTTCGATTTTATTGGACATTTTTCTTTTTTGTGATTTTTGAAATTTTGAATGTTTGATGAGTTTTTGAATTTTTATTGGAAAAATGATGAAAACTGAATGAAAGAAAAATTGAGGACTTCAAATCGTCGTGTAACGAAAGAGCAAGTTTCGATAATATTTTGAAATTTTTGTTTTCGGTGTTTTCAATGTATAGTGAATGTTTCGTAGGCCCGTTTCGTATATGTTTTTAATAATTTCTATTTAAGTACTTTAATTCGTCGGTTATAAGTCACTGTCGATGAGTCAGCAGTTTAAAACGATTCAACAGCGCGAATTTTCTTCTTTTCTTTTTTTTTAACTTTTTTCGTTGATATAAATTTTGATAATGAGCTCTAGTTGTTTAAGCAATGCTTGAAGTCATTTTTGAACGCATTTGACTACCGGTCTTATGGGTAGCTAATAATTAGCCGGAAGTTTTATGGGAAGTTGAAAATGGAAAAACATCGTGTTTCCTGATCGTCTGTGATACCGATTTTTTGGCCCACCTTGTGGATACAGCGACGCGAGCGCGGCTTCTGAAAAATGGTAATTGATTGTCCAGAATCCACGTTTGTTGGCGAATTCAAACTTGGAAAAAATCATGTTTGTTCATATCATAATTTATTTTCCATGCTATTTCGTGTGTGTTTTTTTAAAATGATTTAAATGGGTACATACAAATGCGTTGAATTGTGTGAGTGTTTTTATTACATTTTTATTATTCTCGATTTTGCATATTATTATTTTCTTATCACAACTGATCATTATTTTTATCGATTGAGGATAAACGATAAAATAATTTTCGTTGCTTTCCATCTATAAGTACTACAACGTCATTTGACGATCTAACATCCAACAATCAAGCATGCTTTTTCCTTGTACCTTTTGTTCTTTCCGGTTATATACTCGTCTTCATTTCACTTCCTCTATTCCACTGTTTTTTTTCTCTACGCCGCATCGATCGGCGAGGACTGACAATGAAAATGGAGGAGACTGACATTTCGAGGTCCCGAGAGTCTTTCGTTGACGAGGAAGCCTCATCGGAACAACCCTTGAAATTCAAATTTTAACTTTGTATTTTTCACTCTCTCCGACGATCGAGAATTTTTCGTAGTCTTTCATGATTTTTTATGATTTTTATTGATCGATGAAGAATTTTGAAATACGTGATTTCGTATAACAGTAAAAATGGAAAAAAAGTATTGAAAAAATGTTCGTTGCGTTCCAACGATGAAAACTTCAACCCCGTAGAAACGTGCCGTGCTGATTATCGCGTCCAGGCGAAACGGTCCCTGACCGTTTCGCCTGTCCACGCCGATTTGACCGCATAAAGTATACGTGCCGTGATTTCTTAATTTAAAAATAATACTTTTTATGGCCGCGCATAACTCTACGTACAAGTCATAGCTTCCAACTCTTTTTTCGCGCATTGTGTTCACGCGTAGCTTCGTCTCGATCTCGATGAGTCAACGTTCATTTCACTTTTCGTGTTTTATTTTCGCGCATTATTTTCTCACTAAACAAAGAAGATAGTGCGTAGGAAAAAGAGCTTCGTTTCGCTCTAAAATGAAGTATGTTTCCGGTGAACGTTGATTTTTCTTATGATTACCGTTCGATGTTCTTAAAGTTTTCGATATTTCGGCATTATTGGGGTTATTGAGTATAGAAATCTCTCTGATGCGTTGATGCTCTCACGGAGCTGTCGAAAGATTCCCCGATAGTGATTTACGGAAGGTACATTGCCCTCCGCTTTCTCCTGCTTTCAGCAGTGCGAAATGCAAAAAAAAAAACAGAAAATAGACAACGATCAAGCTAATATTTCCAACCGTTCTAGAAAAAAAATACGCCACATTTTTATCTTGAATAATGTGTGCTAGAGAAAATAACGCATTCCGGAAAAAAATGAAAAATCCATTTTCAGCACAGGAGATTGAAGTTTAAAAAATTCCGAATACGAAACACCATCGACGAACTTCAATTGCACCAGCCATCAAGATATTTAAAAAAACTAAATGATAAATTTCAAAAATATTTATAAAAGTGACCGTGTCATTGGAAAAGCTAGTCTGTTCGGCTATCACAAGAAGTTGAATGAGATTCCCATGTACTACATTTTCATTCTGGTTTAAAGAGCAACGCATAATCCTTGCAAATCTTCCTCCGCGAATTGGTGGTTTTGTTGAATTGCGTATTATCGCGGTACATCATTCAAAATGCGAGAGAAAGAGATACAACAGGAGGAGTCGACGATTCGCCACTGCTGGTGCTGGTTTTGGCATCATCGATGAGATCGTTCCCTGCAAACACGCACGCCTGTGCGTTGAAATGATTAGCTTTGTTTTTTTGCCTGTATATCCCAGCATTGCCTATGCCTAACGTGTCTGCTTCGGCATTCAAAAAGGGATAAAGAAAGTTGCGGCTCGTCTGACAAAGAAACGTTCCGGGCACTTTTAGTCGCACCGTAAAAGTCCGGCTCGGTCGTACCACGAGACAATTTTAGCTGTACCGAGGTCATTTTTTGGACAAGTGAAAATATCGTAGTGTATATTGCGTATATACGAAGTTTTTTCAATAAACAAAGTGACTTTTCATATTTCACGGCCTCCGTAGATTCGATTTTCTTTTTTTTATGTTTAGGGTTCCGTACCGAAAAGGTAAAAACGGGACCCTATTACTAAGACTTCGCTGTCTGTTTGTCTGTCTGTCTCCAGGCTGTATCTCAAGAACCACTATAGCTAGACAGCTGAAATTTTCACAGATTATGTATTTCTGTTGCCGCTATAACAACAAATACTAAAAACAACCAAAATGAATATTTAAGGGGGGCTCTCATACAACAAACGCGTTTTTCCTTTTTTTGCTCGATATCAATAATGGCAACAGGTAGGCACTTGAAATATTCACAAAATACTCAGTTGTATTTTTACTTTAATAATAAATAATAAAATAAAAATAAAATAAATATTGAAGGGGGGCTCCCATACATAAAAGACGATTTTTTACCGTTTTTTGCTACGGACGGTACGGAACCCTTCGTGCGCGAGTCTGACTTGTACTTGCTCAGTTTTTTTTGTTGCGTTGATACACGTGTGCCGGACATACATTGACATTATAAGCCATTTTGCATATTTAGTTTGTTTTTTTATTGATATAAGAGTTAAATAAGTGTTTTGTTGTAAAATAAAATTTCCGCTTTTAGAGAAATTATGAATGTTTCAGACGTGTTAAATGTCCAAAGAAAAATAAAAAGTATTGGAAAAGAATCAAGTTTCCTACTTGAGAAATATCGTTTCTATAAGAAAGTTTCGTCCAAGCATGTGACCAGCTCCTCCTGTATGTTCGCGCCGATATACCGTGTAATAATATGCAGAAGGCCCGCAGGAGACAGGAAGAGGTCCGTGCGAGGCCGTGTACGGTGTCGACCGGAAGTCGAGGAGAGAATCTTCCCGGGCGCGTCCACGAGGCCCGGTAAAAAAAAGAAGGAAAAGTCACGTATACGTGCATCCTCGTTACCGATAAGAACTGACATTTACGTAAACTTTTTTGTCCTTCAAAGTGATATCATGTCGAATGAGTTTCCTCGTGCGGAGTGTTTGGCCCTGGAAGTCTATCAAAAGTGCCTCGACATTTCCTGTTGCTATATCAATCGTATACACAAAAAATGTCGTTGGATTTAAAAGGCAATCCTCTAGTTTCTCGGCTGTTTTTTTGCGGCGTCTTCAATAATTTTTTACGGACAAACCATCGAAACATTCGACCTCATTGTTTTTGCATAATCTTTATTAACATTTAAATAAGCTTTACAAATTTTTTGTAGTAAAAATATATAATAGAGTTAAAGTTCTAGTGACCGACAGGAAGACATCAAGTAAAAGAGGTGCTTGACGGTGACCAAGATTGCGGCTGTTCTGCTTATCGGAAATCAAAAAACGAAAAGGCATTTTAAACTTCATATTTAAGACTAGCGATTGGCCTAGAGTGATTTCAAAATTACAAAAATTGCCTTTTTTATACGATTTTGAAAATGACTTCCTATTTTTTACTCACTTTTTCTTAAGTTTTTCGCTTGTAGAAAAAAAACTATGGAAGCAATGATGATAATCCTAGGCCAATCGCTGGCTTATAACATATTAAAAATGGTGTATAAATTTGAACAAAGCCGGTGCAGTAGTTTCTGAAATATCGTGGTCACCATTTCGAAAAATGGTGCTTCGAGAAAAACTCGTTTGAAAGTTTGTGCATGTTCGGGGCGCGCTCTCCGTATACTTGCTCCGTTCCAGAACCGTAACTTGTGAACCACTTCGAATATCAAAAAATCCTTTGGCACACATATTCTACACACGTTGTAGATATGATTTATGAAAAAAATCGATTTTGTCGACCCGAGAATCTAGAGGACTCCCTTAAACAATTATGGCACCAGTGTCTTTTAGGCCAAACGAATGGTCCGACACCGGTAAAGTATTAAAAAAAATGATAATACAATATTTAAGCCCAAAATGATAATAATTAATATTTAAACTCGAACGAAGGGTACAAAATGAAGAAAATCTCTTCTGATGATACATTGTTTTTATCTTGCCGTCAAAAGGGATGTGCCGACGCTTTTTTCAACCCTCGAAACACTTCCGATATCTGCTTTTTAGTATGGTCTCGAGTTCTCCCAGTGATGCGGTTTTTATCTTCTCGATTGTGGCAAATCTTCTTCCGTTCATGGCTCTTTTCAATTCTCGTAAGAAAAAAAAACTTTGCAAGAGGCGAACTCCGGTGAATACGGTGGCTGAGGCATGATTACGCTCTTGTTTTTCGCCAAAACGATCAGGAAGAATCAACGACGTGTAACCAGGTGCATTATCGTTTTCGATAGCAAACAATTGCCGAGCACACCAAAACACGTCTAACCTCATTATCTATTAAAAAAACAAATTAAAGATGCAAAATGTCTACTAATATCAGGAAATGTTGGGAACACGTGTACCAACGTAACAGAAAACAAATTTTAAAAAAATGTCAAGATTGTAGTGAAGAATTGGTACGTGGTTGTTCAGCGTTAAAAGGCAGCGAACGAGGGTAAGAAAGGAAAGAGATAGCGAAGGGTTCAGAGATGCTATAATTTTCGTGCAATTTCACGCCAATTTCCGGATTCCCGAATATCAAGCCCTCTGTTGCGGGGGCTTCAAGGACAGTTACGTGTCAATCTTCGTCGCTTCCTGCATCTTTCTTCAAATTCGTACGAAATATTTATCTATCACCGTGCATCAACATATTAGGGTACCGGCGTAAATGCCACTGGCGTTCCGGACCGTGACTTGTATGGAGATACGCCCGGAGTAACTCGGAGCGGAAACTCCGATCGAATGGGTTACAGAAAAATATATACAGCCTTGGCCAAAAGTATTAGGTACCCTGTAATTTTTCTATCCGGATGAAGTATTGAATATCTCGGCGAAAAAAGTTTGTAAGCCAAACTAACAAACTACGTTTGGCAGAGGACAAATCTAGTTTCATTTTGATTTTTGATTTTCATTTTTGCGACTTTTTTTGGCAGCCGGTACGTCATTTTGAAAATGCCGATTTGTTTGCGATTTTTGCACGTTGCAAAATCGTGTGCTGTTCGTAACGCCGCTTGGTGAATTGGTTTGCGATTTCTTTTCGGCGAGATATTCGATTTTTCGTTTAGATAAAAAAATGACCGGGGGCCTAATACTTTTGGTCAAGACTGTATGTACGTACACATCGGAAGGGAGGAAAAATACTTTATGCCCGTACGCTCGGGTGATTTTCTTCGTCGAGCTGGGGACAGACTCCCCCGTTTTTGAACCCTTCGAGTGCGATCGCGAAATTGAAAAGTGCCTACCGTCGTCGACGCTTCAATTTCGTGGGCGATGTGATTAAACGCGTGCATGAATGCTGTTGAACCCTCTCGGGGCTCGTATCTTTACTCTTCGATCGGGCGAAGAAATATGAAAATGAATATATGGCTAAGAGCTTTAATTAATTTTTATATTTCAAGTTAGTTGTGGATTTAACTTCTTGAACAGTAACAACGAAAATTCTCTTTCTTTATTGAAAATTCTTCAACCGCTGGAATTTTTCGCCGGTCGGTTCTTCGTGATTGTTTTCTCGAAAAACAAGAGTGTAATCATGCCTCAACCACTTCATTCACTGGATTCGGCCTTCCGCGACGTTTTTTCTCTTCCTTAAACTGAAAACGTCACGAAAGTACGGAGATTTGCTACGACTGAGGAGGTCAAGACCGCGTTGCTTTGCGATCTCGAGGCCATACCAAAAAGCGTATATCAGGCGTACTTCGAGGATTGGAAAAAGCGCCGGCACAAGTTTATTATATAAATATTTTTCGAGAAAATTAAAAAGTCACCATATTTTTTGAACAAACCTCGTAAATGGCTTGAAAAACATGAAAAGTATGAAAAGTAGTGTCAGTGGGGAGACAAAGAAAGAGACAGAAAGAGCGAGAGAGAAAAACGAGCGACCAGAGTAGAGAAGACGGTTGTGGGAGACCGTTCTCATAGTCTAAAGTGATTGCGCGTCGCCTAACGAATCTGGTACTCGTCCAATGTCTGATCCTCTCGCCTAATTACATTAACCCTTTCCCGCCTTCGCGCTGTACACACTTGCGTACATGGGGGGTCCCTTAATTCCCCTCGGGGAATACGAAGGGTGCATCCTTGCGCTCGATCTTCGTTCTCTCTTTTTTTCTCACTTTCCATTCCGCGTCTCTCTCCGTTCGCCCCGCAACAGCACTCAATGGCTTTCGAATTCTCGGTGCTTTCCCTCGTTCTTCAGTAATCATCAGCAAGCACCGGAACATGGCCCCTGTGGACTTTCTACCCCCGCGTACTCGCGCACATATTTTCTATACTCATATAACACGCGCACATGTCTACAGGGACTACTGCGTCATATAGCGGGATTTCGGAACGTGAAGAAATGTGCTCACGTACCGAATATCGAAGAGTCGATTATTACGTTCTGGAACCCCCGCGTATAATATTCGTACGACATATATATGTGCGGCATGCCTAAATATACGTCCGAGTGTGTGTACCCGTGAATATGTTATATGCAGCACTCATTACAAAGGCTATGCCTCTTAACAGCTCTCGCTCTCTATGTGCATGAGATATTGACTTCTCTAGCTCCGCTTACGCTACAGCCGTTAGCTAAATTTAGTTCGTGGATAGCGAAGAGTCGTCCCATAAAATCGAAGCTAAGAGAAACCGGAAGTGACGCGTATATATTGAATCACGGGCTTGAAGTTTGCATCGTTTCGATGCAAAGCAATATTTTCTCAGTACCGGATTTTCATAATTATCCGAACTCTCTTTTTCGTCTCTTCATTCGAAGGAGACGAACAGAAAATCCTGGTAAATGGTCGCATGATTTTTGTAGCTCAATTCTGCAATACGAAAATTCAGGAAATAGAAAACATTTTCGTATTTGTGAAAAACGAATCTCAAATTAGCCTTGGGTGAGAAGTTTGCAACGCTGGAAAGATTTTCTTCAAACCTTCTAGGAATTAAAATTGCAGCGATAACCGTAGATACCGTCGTACGAAAGTTATTATCATATTAGGTATAGTAAAAAGAAATCCACGATTTTTCCAATAGATGTCTTTAGTTATCTCTGTCTTTAGTTATCTGGATCTCGCGTTGTATAAGTCCGATCGGATTACACTAGATGACGTTACAAAGATAAGGTTTCGTACTAAACAAACTTCTGCGACAGATTTGTGATTGGTTAACCCCAGAAAATAATGGATTTCTTTTTATTATACCTAATGCCCCGCCCCCCACGCCTATTTAATTTTAATTCGGGATGCTCCAGAGTTTTGCGCAGCTTTTATCGAACAACCAATTCGGCTTAGCATCGAAGTTTCCCAGTATTATCCAAGTCTTCACCAGTGCCATTAAAAGACATCAGTTCATCAATGATTTCTGAAGACAAACGTGCATAATTGATGTCACCCGACGCCACGCGTCGCCGAGGTCTCGGGTGTTGAAAAATTGAAAACGTAATTAGGGAATGTGACACTTGTGCCAACTGTGTCACCTAGTCCAGTGGGCTGGAAAATAAGTTGGCTGCTATACCGGAACGTTTCTCGAAGGCGTTTCGGTTAAACGAAACTTCCCCTTGTAGAAGTTTCGTTTAACCAAACCCCCTTGCACACGCACAACGTTCTCAATGCCGCTGTGTAGTTATGATCATGGTGTGTGTTCAGTATAGGCCTGGATCTCGCAATACGCGCCAGGGGGTTAAGCGCGTTTCACTTGCCGTAGCAATTAACTCTGCAAATAAGTCGGCCAGCTCGCAGCTAACGGATGAGGCCACCTGGTGCCCACATTTCGATCGGGGTTCTTCATCGTTGGCGCGGTGCAGGTGCACGAAGGGTGGTGATACGTGGATATAGTTGGGCTGCGCCACTGGTGAAAACTGCATCGAGTTATATACCGCTCCAAAAAATTCATCGATCACTGTCACGCGTGATAAAACACCTCTCTCCATTTTATACCATTTTTCTATCACGAATGTTTTTGCGGCGATATAGTCGTTTGGGTCAATTGTACACACTCCGAAATTTTGAAAGCCGTCAAGCTTAAAATGTAAGATAGAATGAAACCAGTCAGGTCGAGGTTTTATTCCATCAATGACTAAATGAAGAACGAAAAAACCTTCATATTTAAGAAAAAGGTTCAATTGAGAAAATTCAAAATTCGCCCTTTTGACTCATGTTCCGAATTATGCAGAAATGTAGGCTCGGTTTTTAAATATATATATAAATGCTTTAATAAATGAAATTAGAATGAAGTAAGCGAATCATTCGTAGTATACTTATATATTTTTTGAATAAGTTTGTATGGATTGAATGTTGAATTGAATTGTTGAATATTCTTTTAATAATAGTAGGTAAAAATGTGAAATAATTAGGCATCGATCTAGACGAGATTCAATCTGTAGTTAATTAGGGATTAATGACTCTTTGAGTTCGACTTTGTCAATAATCCTCAAATGTATTTATTGCTTATCTTGTGAATAATAGGAAAGAGTTAAAGGGTGATTGAAATGATTATAATGATATAATTCAGTGCCGAATATTCTGCGCAATGAAAAAAGGTCAAACGATGTTTGGACCAGATGCAGAAATTGCACTACATGACAAATTGCCCGAATCCCACATTTGGAGGATGTTTGTAACCGTTGGCTTCTTTCCATGCGATTGTTTATGCAGTATGGAAACTGTACTGTGATGTACGGTGTAACACAATTTACCGTGAAAGTTGTTCCGGGACTAAGGGAGAAAAGGAGTTGTTTTCAAACCGAGTTCTCAAGCGGGACAAAAGCGTTTTCCCAAGCTTGAAGCTGTTCGGCGAGCTTGGGAAACGAGCAGCCAAAGTCAAGAAAAGTCTTTTATCCAAGAGTCTCCGGCGGACCGTATGATCCAAGATAAAGATAGGAATGGAAAGCAATATTCCTTGCGGAGAAACAATTCATGGAGTTTTCCGTGTACTTCGTTGCAAGGTTAAAGTTTCGAAACCAAGCATTTCTCAACAACCGAAAAGCTTTGACTATCGAAGCCTGGTATTTTGAGGGAACCATTTGTAACGAGTTGAATAAACTGGGTCCTATTGTAACTTCCCAAAATATAACTAGACAAACTCGTTTAAATTTGAACAAAAAAAAGATAAGCTGCAGAAAAACGACGTAAATAACTGGTGAATCGAGTATGATTCCTTAGTTCTTGATGCGAAGAGAATAGACTATGGAGGGTTATGAGGGTGTACACGCAAGGTTGTTTCCAGAACAGAAGCCTTACACCTTACGACCACAATCTTGTGTCCGACGATGCACATGCATCGACAGCTATACCTTAAGTTTCGTGCTACACACACCCCATGCATACGCCATGTATATATGCATACGCGATGAGGTTCGATCCTAGTGGGTGTATACGCTATCTTTACACACACACACACCCAAATATCTATATACTGGTGATGAAATGAGAGACTCGGCGCGGGAAGCTCGCCTGTGTGTTTCACATCGATTATCCAGACGTTATATCGATTAGTATAGGGACTCGACCCCCGTGAATATACACCAACATCAAGTCTTCCGACATACACCTTCCATAGCAGCTTGTAACAAACACGAGACGAGCTTCGTTCTTTACTCTACTTTCATATTCCTACTACCCTCGATCGTTTTCCATATCGAAACGTCCTGAAATTTGCTACCAAAAGTTAGCAAACATCATTGTCATCATTTATTGCTATTGCCGCGACGTAATAGCAAAGATTTTCCACGTTGCGTCGCAACCGACTGCCTCGTGCTTCTTACGAAAACCCCTCGCTCATACTCGACACGCTACGCCCACATGTTGGGATCTCAACGCGAAAAGTAAATCCCAAATCCTTATACAAACATATAAGCCAGCGTTTTTCCGATCTCACGACTCGGATCACGAACAAAAGAGGAAAGACAAGCATTGTGGCCGTTTGGGCGCAGTCAGCAAATGCGCATCTCGAATACCGATATAGGCAGGTGAAAACGACTTCCCGCTGTGTCGACTCGAACGGCGAGAAGACAAGCAGGTTGTAATGATCAATTTGGTCTGATATCTCCCGCTCTCGTGTTGCGCAGTCAACATTTTGGAGCGCTGCGATTTCCTCACATCTCAATGATCAAAGAGGATCCGGAATGCTGGAGAGGGTCGCTTTCTCGCCTACGAACTGCGCTAGGATGCGTTCTATCGCGCAATACTAATCGGTCGGCTATATTTAATGCGCGGACAGTTTTCAAGACGAAAGTCCGCGCACCTTTGTCAAGATAAAATTCAATAAACGTTTTCGTGTAATTTCGTATAATTTTTGGTCATTTTTCTTGTCGTGTTTTTGGAGTGATACGTCAGTCTTGGATCAAGTAATTTTCTAACGGAACTTACTGAAATTCACGATACAAAGCACAAATTATCTTGACCTTTTCCAACTTTTCCGATATATGTATTTTGATTTTTTATTGTTTAGATTTTAATTGGGTTATTTGAAGACGCGAGCTTTAAGATAAAAAAACTACGACGGCGATCATCCCACGATGATCGACTGGCCTTTTCTATAAATAAAGACGAAGCAGCGATAACTGTGTGAACTTGGCAGCCAAGGATGGCCAATCTTAATTTTTTTTTATTTATTTCGAATTGCTTTTGTTTGTAGTTGATTGTCGTACAAACGATTTCGTTTGTAGTAGCTCAGAAAAAAAAATTAGGACCTTTAAAAAAAAGTCATCGCCCTTAATGAAAATGTTTAAGTGGAAGGAGTTGTTTTTCATTCAAAATCGTTTGTAGTTGATTGTAATAAAATTATTTTCGTTTGTAGTTGCACCGTTTCCAAGAAAAATCGACTTTTCGAAAAAAAAACTATAGATAAATATAGAAAGATGATTTTGCGACGAGAAACGATAATTCGGGAACTAAAAAATATTACAAAAGTCGAAAAATCATCTTTCTATATTTATCTATTGTTTTTTTTCGAAAAGCCGTTTTTTTTTGGAAACGGTGCAACCACAAACGAAAATAACGTTACTACAATCAACTAAAAACGATTTTGAGTGAAAAACTCCTTCCACTCAAATATTTTCATGACTCTTTTTTTTAAAGGCTCTACATTTTTTCTGAACTAATACAAACGAAATCGCTTGTACTACAATTAACTCCAAACAAAAGCAATTCGGAATAAATAAGAAAAATTGAGATCGGCCATACTGGAGTGCCAAGTTTATACAGATAGCAGCGATGCACTCTTGAAACAATAAAGGTAGTTGTAGGTACGCGAGATGGAAGAAAAGAAGATAGGTCGTAGAGTTGATAACGTTTCACATTTTCAACATACTAATATTACTGCTTTCAGCGAAACCAAATTAATATATAGAATACCCATGTTCGTTGTTTCCATTAAAAATCAAATAGACGCTTTCATGAAAAGTTTTTATTGTTAACATGATAACTAAAATAAGTGTGTCCATGGATCGTCTCTGAAGATGGAATTGTGGACTCAGAGGGTTTTGTTTTTTGATTTTCAAATATTTCATGGGTGATTCATTTTGAATAAGAAATAGTGTTAATTTACTAAAGGTACAAATATTCCACGACATATCGAACTTATTAAATAATGAGGTGCAATTCGGACGTAAAAAATATATCGATCAGGTACTTCAACCCCATATCCGAAACTGATAAAAATATAAATAAAATGAGTCCCTGCAAGGTATATGGAGGTCTCTTTGTGGTTTCCTGTCGACCCCGTGCTTCTACCAACGCTCACATCTCTCTCGATCACCCACATACGTGTATAGGTTTATACGGTGTTGAAGGTATTTGCACTGGTGCTCGCATACGCAACCGCTACTTCGACGCTGTAGGGTACACATTGTAGGGCCTGATCGTGAAAGGGACCTACCGGTAGGCACGACCACCTTGAAAATCAAACATACGTGTAACGAAACGCACATGCGTGAATATGGAATTATATCGGGGCGGAGAGAAGCACGACTGTAAGCGTGGAATGCGGGAAACGAGGCGAACGTAACGATAATAATACGATGAGAACTATCCCACGCACCTCGGTGGAGAGAGTCGCTTTTAGGTGGAGCGCTGCGACCAACAAGTTAATACTGCAAAACACACAAGCGCAGATCGAGAATCCAACCCGAGTTCGCAACAGCATCAGGCGATGCGTAGACAGCCTCTGCTGGCGGAGAAATGAACCTGAAATGCACTTCCTGGTCACTCCCCAGCGCACCCACATCCAAACACGAAAAGCTTCCCTGTTCACTTTCAATTGCGGAAAGACTGATATCCCAAGATCCCTGATGAATCTCGACTCCGCGTGTCCTCCACGCTTGTTCGTCGTTAACGTCCCTATTAATCTTTCATGCCCACTTGCCAGCCCAAACTACGCGGTTGAAGGTCGTATTTGTGGCGGATGGTTACTAAATCGGGAATAGAGTTTAATAACAACTGTGTTATGCAGTTTAACGGTGGAAGAAGCAAAGATGCTGTATGTCTATCATTAAGTAGTTTTATTGGCCGTTACCAAGGTCATCTTAGTAGCTTCTTCCACATCGCTACAAACGTAACATTTTCGGACCGAGGAACTCGATGCAGGTTGGTGGAACTGTCGGAGAAACAACGGTACGCGGTGGGGGAGACAAGGCAAAGTTAATTAGGTCGATTGATACGATTAGATGTAGTCGTTTGGAGGCTAACCTCGTTGAGTAGTTGGGCCAACTAATTTATACAGCGCAGTCGACTAACTTTCCGTTTGCCAATTTGAGTCGGGTAACTGCGGAATTAACGATGAATTGTCAGAGTCACGGAGGACAGGAATTAACAGTTTCGTAGTACCTAGCACTAGTGAACATTGTTATCAACTAACACGAGGAAAAAGGCAAATAGGACGCGGTAATTTCTTGCTTATGAAACTGTCCACCTATTTGGTAATTGCGACCAGCTAATCATCTCAATCATTTGTAAAAGTCTGGATAAATGTAGTTTACGGTCGTTCACGCGTGGAGTTACAATGATGTTACAACGGATCATCATTCAATCGCGTACTCGACGCAACGCGAGAAGGATTTTCGGACTCCCCCACTCCGTCGATCGCGGTATCACGAAAGCAAAAGAAACAGAATAAAAAAGAGTAAGCAGTTTTGAGAGCATGTGTTTCGCATTGTGCGCCCGTTTCACTGTAACACACTTCTCAATGTTGCGTCTCATCTTTTACGAGGAAGACCGTGGGCAAGCGTGTAATACGAAAATTACACATGACGAGGGAAAAGCCTGGTTGCACTGTATGATCTTCCAACGTACAGAGTTTTACCGGGTGAACCTTTAGTGGGTTACTACATAGGGTAGCCTAAGTATTCATCTTTCCAACGCACACGCGTATACGCATTTGCATATTGCACATTTAGCGGTAAATGAAAGTCGGTGTTTCTCTTTCGTTCTTGTTCCCACTTGGTCTATGGGTGCTACGTGATCTGGGATCGACCTGGATCACTGATATTTCACATTGGCAACCGTTCCAGCTTGGAATATGGAAAAACTTGAGACACTTGACTTCCGCGTCGAAGGGTATGCGATTAAAAGCGACAGGTTAAGTTACTTAGATTCTTGGTTGGAAATTGTGACAGGTCATGTTTCTTGGTTGGAAATTGTGACAGGTCAAGTTTCTTGGTTGGAAATTGTGACAGGTCAAGTTTCTTGGTTGGAAATTGTGACAGGTCAAGTTTCTTGGCTGTAAATTGAGACAGGCTAACTTTGTTGGTTATAAATTGAGACAGGTTAAGTTTGTTGATTGGAAATTGAGCCAGGTTAAGTTTCTTGGATGTAAATTGGGACAGTTCAAGTTTCTTGGTTGGAAATTAAGACAGGTCATGTTTCTTGGCTGGAAAATGAGGTAGGTTAGCTTTGTTGGTTGTAAATTGAAGAATTAACTTTCTTGGCTGGAAATTGCGACAGGCTAAGTTTCTTGGTTAGAAATTGCGACAAGTTAAGTTTCGGTTCTAACTTGAGACAGGTTAAGTTTGTTGGTTCTTGCTTATTACGCTATCAGCTTATTACGTTATATGTACGTGAATTCACGGTTGTCTTTAAAGAACCATCGAGTATCGTGCTTTTTCCACGTTCCCCATCTTTATATTCCTGAAGGCCATTTGATATCTGAGGAACTCGTCAGCGCTCCGATAACCAACATTTTGACGGCGTTTCGAGGAGCCGTCCTGGCATCCGGCCTAGAAAGGAGTGCCTTTGAATAAAAATACTTTCCTAGTAAAACCAAAGTGTCCCCTTTAGCCGTTCGCGGATTCAATCTTTCAACGATTTTCAACGATTCACACGACTGAGGACGAGGGAACGGTAATATCTGAATATCCCCTTGAAGACCTCCAGCGACAAGTTTTCATCGCGATCGCAGTCGATGTAGGTAATGGGTTTTCCGGGTTGATGGATTATTAATGTCTCACGACGGATCCGTCATGAATATTACTCCGTTTAATATTCTCAGGGTAGATTCGAGTGTGCTGAAAGATCGAGGATGAGTTACGTGCTGGATAAACTCTAAACTTCGCTAAATTCCAAACTTTGATATCGGTAAATAAGTTTGGAGAACTCTCATTTCGTTCTGAAACTTTCGAGCGATAGAAAAAAAGGAAGAATCGTGGCGTCGCTGCAATCTCAGCGTAAAAGCCCCATTTGCTCGATGACCGAAGAATTTGGGAAGTAAAGGCCGATAAGAAAACAAAAAACATCGAAACCCTTCTCGACCTTACCCGACTAACCCTTATCTCGTTTTCTCGTATACCCTCCTCCTCACCCCCAAGATTTTGTTGGACGCGTCGTTTTTTAAATTTCCTCTTTTCTCCTGAATCTTTGTCTAATGGATAATGAAGAAAAAATTTGTCCTATCGCACTCGCAGAGCATATTTTCACTCACCACTTTCCGTTTGACTGTAAACCGATCGTGCGATCCACACGGCGACCAGCGGCGTCGAATTAACTCAGCGTTACATAAATAGGGGTAAAAAAAAAAATACGTGTAGATAAATGGCGCGGGAGAGAGCCAATCCTCGCGATCAAGTTAATGAGGATGTAGTATGTACGGTGATGCGTGTGCACATTGCCCCCTTGATGCTTGTAGGTTGACACGGTGTCTATGTCTCGACTGTTATCCACCCACCTTACCACCTCACGTTTGCCATCATAGTTTTCAATTCCTCGCCTCGTTTTTCCCGCTGAAAACAAAATCCCGATTTTAATAGTAACAGTACTCTTGCTGAATGTTACATCGGCCGGTTTGGAAAGTTATAACAATTAACCGGTCACCATTTCGAATATAAAATAAGCTTCGTGACGTCCAAGGGCGCTATGTTGGAACTTAACTATTATCTTTTGTGTATTTTTGTTTTTTATTTTCATCCGAAACTCCTTTTTGTTAATTACCTAATTTATTAGATATTCTTCTTCATTGATCGAATTAATTGATTAATTACATCGAAATTGAGTAACTTTCCCAACGTGAGTTAATTCGTTAAAGATTCTTTCTGATTAATAAAGCAATTGATCAGAAAGAATGTATATTTACGTTTTATATTTTATATAAAATGTAATTTATTATTAATTCATTCATATTTGGTTAAATGATATACTATAATTTATTTATTTTTTAACATTAATTATGTAAATTCCACGTTCTTTCATTAGAGATTTTTGTAAGTAATCCATGAATTAATTAGAAACAATAAAACTGTCTGAATTGGGAGAAATACATTTTCGTTGAATACGGATGACACAAATCTTAACATCGTCGTATTTTCATTTTTAATACAAGCACCGTTGTTATATCCGTTGGGAAAAGAAAACGGAAATGAAGGAAACAAATCGATCGTGAAAAATAAAATTAATGTTTTACCTTCAACCGGTTTTACACGCAATGATGAGGCTTTTTGCAAAAAGCTAAGGTTCGTTATTCCGTTAATCGTCCATGGGAGAGAGAAGAGTTAGCGTTAGTCCCGCTCGAGTGCCCGTTTGAATCCGTACACGATAGTGCATTCGTTCTCGACATCGGTGTACGCGCGTGTGTATTTTGTACTATGCACTGACGTGTGGAAAAGCGAGCGAGCGCAAAATCGACTCGGTAATTCGAGCCCGATGTTTTATTTACTGAGCGAATATACTTACCTCGAGTCTGGTATCGTCGTGGCGCGCTGCCTCTTCCAATAGGAATAGTGGACAATAGTGACGAAACTGTCACCGGTATCGTAAAAGGATATCCATGCATGCATTTTTATAAACATCCAGAGGGTGATTCTTATGCAATATAATTTACGTTTCGTCATAAAAAAAGTATGATTTTCAAAGATTTCGAAATATCAACGTTGCACTCGTTAACGTTATTGATGATATCGAAACGCGCGCATACCTTTCGTCATACGGGGTTCGTTAAAAAAAAAAAAAATACGGTAAATTGGTGGTTTTCGATTTGTTGTTATTGTTACGTTGGTACAAATATACCCAACATGCGTTGACGTATCAGCCATTTTGCACATTAAGTTTGTTTTTGATAGATATTGAGTTTAGACGTGTTTTGGTGCGCTTGGTAATTTTTTCCTATCGATAACGACGATGAACCTGGTCACACGTCGTTGCTTCTCCATGATTGTTTTGGCGAAAAACAACAGCGTAATCAAGCCTCAGCCACCGTATTTGCCGGACTTGGTGCGACGTTTTTTCTTTTCTCGACCCTGATAGGAGCCATGAAAGAATGGAAATTTGCCCCGATTGAAGAGATAAAGACCGCGTAACTGGGAGAATTCGTGGGAATACCGAAAATCGCATGTCGGAAGTTCTTCGAGAATTGAAAAAAAGTGCTGGCACAAGTCTATTATATCTGAGATGGATTACTTTGAGGGACCAAATATATATTTAAGAATAATTAAATATTTTTTGAGAAAAATAAAAAGTCACCTTACTTTTGTTGAACAAACGTGGTAGGTACATTATTTAAAATATGCATTATTAAATAAATTACCAGGTATATCTTGCCCGACTTTTCACCTCTAGTGTTTAAGACTCGTATAGACCCGCGAGAGATCGCTACACACCGTTGAGTGCAATCCGTTCCGGTTCCCGTTGTTTCACTTCCATTTCGTGGCCATCGCATAACTTACGTACCCCCACCGATTCTCGCTGGTACATTCTTTGCATATCTGCCGGTACAAATGCTTGCCCAGAACACGAGATGGATAATTGCAAACTTTGGACCCATTTTTTAATGTAACGACGTTAACTTTCTTCATTTTCATACATACGCGGTCTTAAGTTATTCCGAAGTAACAGCTTATGGAGTCTCGATACAGAAGTCCAAACTCTGATGAGCAAATAGCTAAAAAGACGTATCCGAAAGTATGAATGACTGGGCTTCGATCGGGGTTCTAACTTCATAGCAAACCGAGCGTGACAACTTAATGACTTTGAATTAAAATAATTATTTTTTCATTTTCCGATATTCCTTGATCACATTTGGGTTACGAAAATCATGGAGAATTTTTTTGGGTTTCTCGTTTGGCGTTTCAAGACGGATTTGAAATACGTGATTTTGCATCAATTTAAAAATAGGCAGTTGAAAAAAGGTTGGTCGCGTTCCAAAGATGGAATCTTCCACCCAATACCGGGCTTTTATGTACTTTGTCATTTGTTTTTTTGTTTCTATTAATAGGTCATTGGCCGATCTTAATCTTTTTATCTTAATAGATCATTGGCTGACCTTAATCTATTTATCTTAATAGATTAAGAATAGCTTAATCTATTTATCTATTTATAATAGATAAATAGATAAATAGATTCTATTTATCTATTTATAATATTTATTTATTTATAATAGATAAATAGATTAAGCTTAATCTATTTCTATTTATAGCGTTATCTATTTATCATTGATTTATCCAAGTTCAAGGCAATCGATGGATTTGAAGTTTGCATCGTTGGAACGCAAGGGGATTTTGTTTATTTCTCGGTATCATTAATACCGAGAATGACATTTTGCATATATGGGTTGCAGAACGAAGATTTCTAAACATCTGCGTGAGTTTATGAGCTCAGGATCGAAAACAATTGTGGAGGTTAAAAAAACAACTTGATTGTTTTTTTTTCTTAGTTCCATAACTTAGCGAAATAGCTGCTTCTGTTTTGAATTCTAAATTATCACAATAATGATTCGAATAATTATTGAGGGATTGTCTTTGTGATATCAGCGAAAAAAATAAAAAAATGAAAAAAATAATTATTTTTGTTTGCGCAACGTGGCGAGTTTCAATCTCATTAAACTTGAAGGACAATCAAGCCACGTTTTCACGTTGAAAGGCGGAGACTGATGCAAAGCAAACGGATATTCGTGAATTGACAGTGACACCGGAAGTTACGTCTTTGCCTCGTTACGGGTGAAAACTTTAAATCCGTACGTACACTTGCTAGTTTAGGTCGGAAACTCGTGGAACGGTTTAATGCTAATATGGAATTTGCTGCGAAGCAATTGCATATACAATTGCGGAGCAAGCAGGAAGTACAGGGACCCTCTTCAGTCCACGCATACACTGGTATAGGTATAGCCGATGGTTTGGTGAAGGGAGTACCAGGGAGAGATTAGGTTTACGGTGCTTGGGTATAAACGAACTGCGGGCGGGATGATCGCGACGCGCCGTTGACCACGGGGACGACGGTGCGATGTTTCAGCCGCTCATACCGGCACGTCGGGCACGCGGTCTGGGCACAACGTGTGGATTTTACCAACCCATATTTCCATGCGAAAATATTCCGGCTCCGGCACTCGGGACACTGAGAAACGGCTGCAATACGGTATGCGCGTTCCACAATGTTCCTTTACAACCGCAATATTTACTTAAGGGGGGAAATTGGGTTAGACGATTTAAAAAATCGATTTCTTTTTTATTACATAAATCGTTAGAAAAACTATTGAAATAAATGTTCCCAAAATTTTTAATGAAAATTCCGTTTCGTTCTATTTTTATAAGCCATTAATAAAGTGAGCAACTCTCCTTGAGGCCCTGAGCGCGCCTGTATAACCGAGGTATCACTTAGGTATCCATTTACTTATTTATTTTTCCAAATGCGTTGTTCTCAAAACGACATTTTTTTAACTTGCGTACACGCTGGTTTAAAAAGTTTTCAACTAATCGTTTGGAAAATTGGCAGTTTCTTTCTTCATATTGCACTCTATATGAACCTAAAGTTAGAATATTATCATTATCAAAAAAAAAATTTTTTCTTGCTAAAAAGTTCTAAAAAATGGCAAAAGATCATGCTTCTTTCTTTTGACCCCTGTAACAAATTTTATTTTCAATTTTTTGATAGCATTTACGTACATATAGAAGAGAGACATATAATAAAAGTAAATTCCAACCTCGATTGATTTCAGATGAAAATAGCGACTTCCAGAGTGTACCCAAAATGCTGAGTCTGATTGTGACCTGCAATATGGGGTCGCTAATATCTTCGGTGTATTTCTAGGAAATTTTTCAAAAACTGTTATAGTATATACTTAAATGTATTCATAAAATATTCTCAAAATTTCAATTAATTATATTCATTTTTTATACTAGAACAATTTTATAGTATATAGTTCATAAAAATTCATGAAAATCATTGAGAAAACGCTGTCCTAACCGTATTTCCCTGCTTAAGGTAGTAGTAGCCGATTGACGACAGAACAGCATACCTATTATTTTTTGAGTCCGAAAATAGAAAAATACAATACACTTAAGTATAATAATATTGGCATAAGAAATTAATTATTCGAGAGTATTGGTAATAAACGTATTGAATTATTACTTTCAAACATTAAGTACTGAAATAGCAATCAGCTTGACTTAAGTGGGATTACCAACCCCCATTTCATAAAGCTGATCCCGACAAAATTATGAACGTCGTTTGTTTAACGTGAGTGTAGATGTGTGTAGTAGCTGTGTATCAACCAGCAAAAGGCAAAAATTAATCGCTTCAATCGATAATATCAGCTTGAAGGGTCCAGTCGCCTATATATTTTATAAAACAGATGTCATTACGACAGTTGTGTTAAATTTTTACGCCTTTTGCATAGTTCGTATGTAATCGCAAACTATTAATATTTCCATTCCGAAGATCGATTTGCGCTTGTATTTCCATTTGTATTTCCCAAATGTTTTCTGTTAAATGAATTGATATAATGAATTAATTACTGTCAAATTTCCTCTATAAGGTATGCTGAATTTTCGCGGACGTAATTCTGAATTGCTGAATTACAGTATACAAAATAATCAATTTTGTTTCTAATGAGGAAGTTCATACACGTACCTTAACGTGTACGATTTTTTCCATGGACGAAACGAATTGCGTTGAAGTTTTCGTCGTTCGTATCCAACGAAAACGATATATTTTTTTTTTCTGTGTTTTCTATTTCTAAGATGATCCAAACTTCGAACTCGTGCAAAATACGATTTTTCCATATTAATAAAAATAAGTCCTGCTTTGATACGATGCAGCGTTAATTGAGACGCGAAGTATTCCGGTGGTGATCCCGTTTGTAGCCATGGTACGGTGGCAATTGGAATTTCTGGAATTGCTCACCTCCCTACCCCGCCATCGCTGGACAATATCGAGTAGCGACGATGTCAAAGGAGATTTTGGTGATACGAAGTTTCCTTTGAATTCGCGTAACGATTCCATGGCTCTTATCACGGAATCTAACTCTGGTAGGAATTCTCTGATGGTCGAGTTTGTTTCAAAGCTGATTTTACCCGTGTACCACAATCAGTGGCATTGATACGACTCTGAAGTTTGCATCTTTGGATTGCAATGAAAAAGAGTTATTTTCTCAATTTCCGAAATTTTTCAAATCAAAGATAAACCGCGAAACTCACGTAGACGTTTTATCAGGATTCTTATTTGGCGGTCAGCAATGTAAATATGATTATGATACGATTTTTGACAGCAAGAAAAATTAGAAAGAAAAAAGAAATATTCGGTAAATTCCAACGATAAAAAGTTTCATGCGGTTGCTCACGTTTTTTATGTTATTGCGAGAAGCACATGTCCGCAAGAAAATAACCAGTTTCGTTGGACCCTCTCGACGGTTGGTCGGGGGAAGCAGCAATCCAGCAGCGAGCGTTCGAGGCTCTCTTCCTCCGAATAATTTCCATGTTTTCACAATGTAGTGAAGTAAAAAACACGTTTTTGAGTTTTCACTTAAATTAGATACGCCGAGGTTGGTTCATAGATCGGGCCGGGTGTACACAAAATCCTATAGAATGTTCACTCTCGTTTTAACTGCGAGTTGCGTAACACCACGTAGAACGAGAGAGAAGAGGGAAGAGGGTCTTGGGAAACAAGTAAATCTCGTCCCGAACAATTGAAACAAAAGAATGTGCGTCCGACGAGGATTCTTGTTTTCTCAAGCATGGATTATTGCCCCATTGAATTTGAACTGGGTCACGATAAACCTGAATCTCCCGAACCGCATGCACAATTTCGTATATCGAACGGGGGGCCAACGAGGGGTCTTCAATAGTACGCTTTTGTACTCAACGAGACGTCCGTTTCTAGGTACGATTTGTTCTCTAAACGCTTGCCTTTCATGCTTCCGCCAGATCTCATTGTATTGTATTGTACTTTGAAGCTCTCTGGAGAACCTACCGAACGGTTTCGACTTTCCGATTCGATATTTACGTAACGATCGAATATTACAATGAACTGCCCTTTGTACAGAAGTGACTTTAGACAATCCGCCGATAACTGGGAATCAGCCTGTATGCTGGATTTTCCGTAGATGTCGCACCAGGCGATTTATTGATTGTCGCAACTTCCGCAACCACTTCATGCAAATTTCGTTATACTAGATTGTTAGAATTAAATTTTTACAAAGTTATTTGTTCAAAATGACAGGAATATCAGGTTCTATCGTAATTATTGAATTGTTTGTCACTTGTGCAATCGACGCAACTTTCTCGACCTGAAAATCATTCAGCAGCTGATCAACCATCGCATCTGTGATTTCTCAGAAGACGACAAAAATTACAATCGTCTAATCATTTTCAACCCATCATTTTCCGTTATTGACTGGTTCCCTCACCAATCGATACGGATTTTGGGAGGACGTAACTAATAAAACTTTTCTGCATGCCCGGAAGACAGCGAAGGTTATTAAAGAAGGGCGGATGATGCTGGGAAATAAGAGGTTCGGAAGATGAAGATCGGGAGTAAGCAAATGATGCCGGTCGAAATGCGAATGCTTCTTGTAGATCGACTTGAAGTTCGTATCGTCACGACGCGATTATATTTTTTTGCTTATTTTTTATTTCCATAGATCCATTATTTACCGAAATATTTTCCTTTAGTTTTAAATTCTAGATTATCACAATATAAGTCGAAAAATTATTGAGGTATACGTGAAAAAAATAGAGAAATTGAGAAAAAAACCATTTTCGTTTCTATTTGTTGTAGAGTGTGGCAAAATCCATTTGAATGCTGCACGGATGTCGAATGTAATCTGTGACCTACAATATGGTGAGGAAGTAATCGCGAACTGCTCTGGCATTTGCCATCGATTTGGTTCTTTCATTTCTATTCCTTGGATTCTTTCTTCTTTCTCTCTCTCTCTTTCTGTCCGCCCTCTTCTTCTTTGGCGCCTTTTTTTTGCTCCCAATTTGCCCCCACCCACTCTCGGTTCAAGATCGTTTTTGCCGAGCACGCAGCGTCCCGTGAAAGCGAGAATAGTTTTCTGGGACAGTTATGTATATGCCAGCGATGAAACTATCCGACTCGAGCAAAGTTTGACGTTCTCTCCACATAGCCTGCAGTTCTATATAGATAAGTCCTATAAATTCTCGATAAGACAAATAGACGCGCGTAATATATAATGAATTTATTATTATACCGCGCGTATCTTCTGTATTTATAGATTATTCAATTTCCGCTGAATATTATTGCGACTATTGATGCTATTATCTTTATAATTGCAATTACTGGTACTGCCCCTACAATTATTATTATTGTTTTAGTATCATCATTATACTGTCGGTACTATCAGTCATTCATTTTTCTTAATTATTTACTTTTATTTCTATTACTATTTTTATTAGTTTTATTATAATTCCCATTATTGGTATTATCATAGTGTTGTTTTTCGATATCCATAATGATATAATCATACGCTGGAGAAGTAAAAACAGATCTAGTCATGAAAAAGTAAACGAAGAGCACTTTTTTTTTACTTTTCACGAAAAAAATGAACACTCGGAGAATTTCTTCGAGCTTTTGCTGTAGCAAGAATGATATTTATTTTCCTTTTTCTTTTAATTCACTTTTTTCATAGAAGTTTGAAGGAATATTCAAAAGACTGAAGTGTATTTTTCCGTCCGGCATATGCAATTTAGTTGCCGATCCTTTGAAACGTATTTTTTGAGCTTTTGATCGAATTGTGAGATATTTACGTTACTTGGTAATTTATTCACTTCTCAATACTGCTCTTCGTAAATTTAACGAGAAATTAACGGTGGAAAATTCAACGTCTTTTTCCATTTCTTGAATCCAACCTCTTTCGAGTTCCGTCTTTTTGCTTTGTTTTCCCCGATAAGAAAAGATTGTGCCGTTTGCGGATTTGGAGGATAAATCCTCGTAGAGGGACGTTTCATATATCACGAGGAGATATTTTTGCTGATGACTCCGCATCTCGCCGGTAACTTATCCCACGAAAGTACGTTTCGTCTTTTTGGGGTCGTACACGAAACAGCCTGTTCCCCTTTCGCGGGCTAAATCCCACGGACCAACGCAGCATCTCCCGCAGCTCGGATAGGAACCCCCGAAGAAGACCAACAGAACGTAGTCTATGTATAAACGCAGAGACTGTGCGCATGCAACGTACAGACTATTATCCATTATCTTGTTGCCTACGTATATTTATATGGGGGCTTACACGTGCATCGACATTGTTTTCCTACTGTTTATGCACACACGCGTACGATCTGTGTGTCCGTTGATTCGTACCGCACCTATGAACCGAGAAATACTGCTGCTCCGTCGATTTCCGGATTACGACGAGTCCAGATTGCTCCGATATTTATACATACGTATAAATCCGATATTTATACATACGTATAAATATGTATAAGTATCGGAAATTCCATTGCGGACCGTAAAATGGCCCGCAAAATTTTCGATAAATTGCGGATTCGTTGAGGCATTATTCTCGATAATGTTGAATTCTGGATCATTGGGTAAAACGAAAATTCATATTACTACTTTATGCATTTTTTTACCGTTATTCAATAACCAGGGATTTTTGTCATGGGACTGAAAACCGCATCGTTGGTTCGCGACACATTCGTTTATAATTTAATTTTTATGATTATAAAAAGTGACATTTCACATTTTTGTTTGAGACCGGTAGATAAAAGTTTTAAAAAATGTTTGGGAAATTTTTTTAGCGCGAATTCGCGTAAGGAAATTTGGAAGATTCGACATGATTTTGTATTCCTTGTAGCCCAACGAGGTAAACTTCAAAGTTATGATTTTTGAGCGAAAGGAAACAATGAAGAAATGGGAAAAATGAAAAATCGTTTTTTTGTAACTCTAGTATATTGGACACAATCGAATCGTCGAATATATTTCGAAAATTTACGATGACGTTTATTACGGGGCGAATGTTGAAAAAAATGTATCTCATGCGCACTCGGAAAAAAAGTTTTTTAAAATTTAATCGCAATGTCCATAACGATGAGCATCGCCTTGTTATTAATTAAATAGCAACCTTCATAGCACGAAAGATTGCCATTTTTGCAATTATTTTGTCAGCACTGTTCGAAGGTGAGGGTTCCGTTTGAACTACGTCCATTTCCACTTTCAGGTACTTATGACCTTTCACAGGCGACTAAAAGCGAAATTTGCGATGCATAGCTTGGAAATTACAAAAAAAAATTATGAAATGCCCTTGCATGGCAACTTTGCAAACTTGAAGTCCATACTTTCGTAGATTTTTAAACGGATACTTGATTCAACGTAGGCAAAAGATAAATTCACGAAGTGCACGTGGCTCGTCTCGAGTATTAGCCGTCATTGACGAGACGCAGGCTCAGCAATCTTTCAATATCCGCTCGGTTGGTGACAGCGGGCACCATAAGAGCGCGTTATAACGGAAGAATCGAAGAAAACATGTATAAACAGTCACGTGTACGTACGTGTGGATATAGCTCCGCATTGGAGAAACTTTTGTTCCATTTAAGCGAGGAAATAATATGTTTGGAACATAAATATTTTGAGGAGCATTGCTACAAAGTGTTAAATGTGTAGACTAGGATGGTCCTTAATTGGGGCTGTTGACGAGTTTCGACAAGTTTGTCCACCAGATATGTTCGGAATTAATTTTAAAAAATGTGTGCGAAACTCCAGCACTGTAGTCCAATGGGAAGACGTGCCTCAAAACTCGCTTTATTTCCTATTTGAATACCATCGGATTTTCAGACTAATTCAGTCATTATTTTTTCGAAGTGCTCCTAAGTTTCGAAAAAAAAAATATTATTCAGCTACATTTATTCTTAATAGGTATATCTACGTGTAGCTGTTTTTACCAGGCGTTATCGCACCCTTCCCCCCCCCCTCTCCCGCATATTATACACGACAGCGAATAGATCAATTTATTACCTGTTTTTATCTGCTGGGTACTTTACAGTATTTCACTAATTAAAAGGCAGTCTTATCTGCGTCATAAGCTTGAAAAATATATATTGTACAATGTACTACACTAACGTGTAAGCCACCTTAATCTGCGCGATTCGCCTTCATGGCTCGTAAGCCATACCGATCGAGAATTACCAAATCCTAGTTATTCGTACGATAATAACAGGATAATTCTTTTTTTATATATACACTCTCAATCCTGTTGCCGAATGTGACGATTCCGAAACGGGAAGAAACTGAGCGTCCCGCTGTAACCGAACACGCGAGACGGTAATACCTAAATAAAGAAAGTTCTGACCAAAGTATCTCCGACAGCATTTTAGTCCTTGAACCGAAAACTCTCCAGATTCCCAATCACTGAATTCCTTACAAACGGAAAAATTAAAAGATTAACAAAGCTCAAATTTTAGCCGTTTTTTAAATGGCTGTATGTTCGTCAAAAATTGTCGTATCGGACTTAATAAAAAAAAGCAATTCGAAGCTTGAAATCTCTAGTTTCGAGATTTCATGATTAATCCTGAATAATACAGAGAAAAGAACATTTTCCAAATTTTTTCGATTTTTGTTTCTGGTCCACCGACTTGGAATAAATTGTTTCGATGTATTTACTGAAAGATTCGAATACCTTGTTCATTCAGCTTTGGTTTATTTGTTTGTACATCTCAATACCTCAATTTTTAGCTGAGATATTAAACTTTGAATGAAAAAAGATCTTTTTGTTTTTGACCATGGATATCTCAGCAGTTTACAGTAAGTTTCGAAAACTTGAATAAATCCACTACAAAGTTAGATCATTAATTTTCCGAAAAACAAAAATTTTCTATACGCTACATCATTTTGAAAAATCCGGAAAAAAGGGTTTTGAGGTCTTCTTGGAAAATCCTCGGCTAAATGGAAATTATTGAGAATACCATTAACTTGAAGCGTGCAGTCTACACTTCAATATGCGCAAAAAAATTCGAGAAAGTTTCAACTAAATTCATTGAGCTGTTTTTTTTATTCTTTCGATTTAAGTTTTTTAAAAAATTAAAGGATCACTTTGTTTGTTCTCAGATGCTCATAACTTCTTCAACAAAATGAAAAAGAAATCTCTTTTCACTTTTTCACATTTGTTTCGATAAGAATGTTGAAATTAATGAACAAAAAAATGTCGAAAAAAAAAATATTCGTTGGAAATTTTTTTTCATTGATCTTAGGAAATGTGAAAATCAATCACCGCCGGCGTTAGCGTTACCCAAAGCGTACCACGAGGTTGCGCAGGCGGATTTACGCTTCGTGTGTGCGTGTGTGTGTGCATGCGCGTTTGTGTGTTTGTGCGTGTGTGTGTCCAACATACGGTCCAACATACGTCCTGATCATCACCAGTTTTCTAGGGAAAATAACATTTTACAAAAACGCGCAACCGTTTGTCGCGAAACGGTAGCGCGTTACAAGTTTCTTACAGTACCGCGGAACACTGTGGGAGAGCTTCAAGTTTCACAGACGATTTGTACGATGATGCTGATCGTGGCGTGGAATTTCGCGGGGAGGGTACGGGAACGTCCTTGATATGCCCGAGTCGGCATTGAGGTTGAAGGTTGCTAAGTGGAAAACGTGTCCGCTTGTTCCGTCGCGTCCCGCTGTGACGTCACTCATTCAAGGACGTTCAATGAACCGTAAATCCGTCGATTTCGGGACTTGGTTGATGTTTTTTATTGACCTTCTTAGCCCACTTCTTCCTCCCTCCAAATGTTCCAATATGCGGGCCAACAATGGCAACTGCTTTTTCCTTTTTATTTTTGCAAAGTTCGTTGAACTTTCAAATTCAATAATCTTAGGATCCAGTCACGAAAACATTATTTGTTGTCCCAATAGAGAACAAAGAATAAGAAAGAAGGGTTGATAACCCTTTTTCACTTCATCATTGCTGGTTTCCCTATATCAGTATCGATCGTCAAACAATCTTGATAAGAATCACACGATCATTCCACAAATTCATTTTTTTAATTGGAACGATTGTCGGACGAACGAACTCTTGTGAAAATTGAAAAACGGCTCAAACTGGCACAAACAGTGTTGCCCAAATAAAATCGTTGAACACCAGACAAGTTTTATTGCAGAAAAATTCTATGAAAGTTCATGTATCCGAATAAACTAGCGCGTTAACCTGAGGCCTCACCTCGAGCGCTTCGCTCGACCTCCAGTTTGGTCGATAATTCTACTTACGACGCTGTTTTGTAGAACGCTCAATAAAATATACATCCGAAATGTGCTGTGTGTAATTTTTTTTTCGCTCGCACACGAACCTATTGGAAATGCGAATATAGTGCAAAAAGTAATCTCAGCACCGGAAATGCGAATACGCTTCAAGGGAGGGGTCGAATAGTTGACGCATTTTTTTCGCTAATTTAATTTTTCTTTAGCTTCTTCGTGTCTAAGTATTAACAGTGACGCTGTTCGTAACTACGATGATCATCGATGGCGTTCAAGTTTGCATTTAATTTTTTTTTTCGATACGTATGCTGTAGAGAAAAATGCGGGAATTTTTATTGTGATTCTCCTTTGCTTGTTTTTTTATAAAATTACTTCGATTTATAATTTTTTTATTGATCAACATTTATAAAACATTTCGGAAAACCGCTTCTTTCGAGTTTTCAATTATCAATAATGAACTTTTCAGACTCAATATATTTGCTAAAATTTGTGTTTATCAGAAGACTAATTCAAGGGTCGCGTACAACTCTAAAAAGCGGGTTTTAAAAATTATTTGTAAATGATAAAAAATTCCATAAAAACTGTTATTCGTCTGGAAAACTATCCGTACATTAAAGATGAGCGACGCAAGTGGATCAATCAAAAAGAAGGTTGCGGAAAGGTTTAGTTCGGTAAGAACAGTAACCTCCGTGATTACCCAATGTCCATATTCGTGTCACTCACCCCTAGACGATTCTTTCGTATCTCGCGACTCGATCCCCCTCGGCGCTAGTTGCTGCCAGCTACTTACTATTATCATCACCATCGCCATCACCATCATCATTAAAAGCTGAAAGCTGTTTCTTTCTCAACCAAAGCCCATGAAATACCAAGGACAATTTATGTTTGTTTCGCAGATCAGTTCCAGCCGTGGATCAACGATTCGACGGGTCCTGTATCAAGGCCTCGTATCAAACGTGAATTTTCATCGATCCGGCCGCGCTCGTGCTATTTTTTCGTTCAACGCGTTAAAGGGGATTTCTCGTTTTTCCGTATTCAACACATTCCAAACATCGTTCAGTGATTTTGCTACTATTCCTGGTATCCACGCGTTTTCCCATTCCGCCGACCCTCTCCCCTCCTGTTCACTTTACATTCATTCTCGTTTCCGATTTTATCATCGATCGATCGCGAGCATCCGCAAATACTGAAAAAAAAAAACTGGGCTGTTCGTTGCATAATAAATTTTCATGTTCGTAATCCGCGAAAAAGCTAAACTCCTCGCGTGACTTTATCATCCCTCCTTCAGTCATGGTCGATCGGTAGATGAACGCGCTTCGCAAATGTTTTTTTTCTCGTCATCGAGATTGCCACGAAAAATTTCAACGTATCGACGAGTAAAAACGCGGGTGCGGAGTGAGTGAGCAAAATAATGTTGATGACACGCCGGTTCAATCGTGAGGGCCACGATCGCTCTTTGAACGAAGAACAGACCGGTAAAAAAGCCGCGGCATGCAGGAGCCAACAGTGAGGAGAGGAGTTCGGTGTGGCAAACGCGATCTATGAACGAGTATCCGTCGCATCTGCCGCCGTTGCTGCCAGCGCGAATAATAGTTGGGAGCCTATTATGACGGAATATTTGGAGCCGCACTTTGTCCGGGCACTCTGCCGTGATCCAGACAGACGAACACTCCAGGTGAGCCCGCGTTTTACTTTTATTTTTTTCCTCTCTTTTTTCACCTCTCCTTTCTTCTTTCATTCGTCATTCGTAGGCTAGACGGTTACAGGATGTGGATAGAGGGATGTTCCGTCGATTCGGGCCTACGGCCTAATTTGGATTCGAGCTCAACCGGATCTGACGGACGTTTCTCTTCTCACGTGCGCTTGCTAGTTGTGTCGCCGGACAATCATTACAAACGATTCCAATGTTGATCTATAATGAAGCGTATCGAGCTATAATTCTTTAAAAGTACATTTCCAAATTAACTTTTTTTTGTAATTCTCGATTCATCGATTGAGGTGCCTTGTAGTGGATTTTATGACGTTTAAGGGATGTTCGATCTTGTGGGTAAAACCGAGCGCATAATCGATTTTCTGTTTGATGCCTGCGAATCTTTTTGTAATTTACTGAAAAATAACATATCGTGTTTTATATAAAGAAAAAGAAATTGATTCATAACATTTTTTATTTAAAAAAAATAGTAAGCAACTTGATGACAATTTTATGATCACTTTCAACTAAGCTAAAACGACATTTTTAAATATAATGTTCGAAAACCGCTACTTACTAGCGGTTTTCAATGATTACACAATTGCGATCTATCAAAATAGATCGCAATTGTTACCCTTAACTGGAAAAACTAGGATATGGGGTGTCCGATACTTTTCGCTGAGGCTGTACATGCGACTGATTTGGATTGATACGAGGGATCTAGATTGTTCTTTTGCCGTCACTCTGCAGGCCATCCCATATACGTTTCTTCCAGTGAAATTCTCCGACATACGCCCACATTCGAATTTACTTTTTCTTTTTTTTTCGTTTTTATCTTACTTTAGTTTTCTCCGTGGCGTCTTTATTTGTCCCTATTGCACCGTACCCATGATTATACGAGGACCATTCGAAACGGTTTCCGCCTTATCCATAAATGGAGGTAGTATGAAAATAAATCTATACCAGCATGATAGCTTCCTGTTTCAGTAAACCGTAAGGCAAATTTTACAACGTTACGTTTTGTCATTATTTTTGGATACATTTTCGAAGTTGCCGATAGGCTGTACTTGCGCGAGAACAGAGAAAACTAATATTGCACTTGCGATTGAGTATGTTGAGAAAAAAATATGACGCTGAAACAAATTAAGATAGATATGGGTAACGCAGTTGGGAAGTTGACGCCGCCATATTTTACGCTGAAAAAATCGGTTGCTTTGAGGATAAAGAGGTGATAAAGACGGCAAAGCAGTTTTCTTTTCACAGTTGATGGAATCCGCCTATAGAAATGGCATAGAAGCATAGGAGCATTGATGGACCAAGTGTATTAAGGTTAGGGGTGAGCACGAGGTTTGTTCAGAAAATAAGGTGACTTTGTTATTTTACTCAAAACATTTTTATTTGTTCATCAATATCTATTTTGTCCCCTTCGCAGTAATTCCTCTCAGATATAATCGACTTGTGCACACGCTTTTTCCAATCCTCGAAGCACTTCTGATATCCGTTTTTTGGTATGGCCTCGAGCTCTCCCAGCAATGCGGTTTTTATCTCCTGAATGGTAACAAATCCCCGTCCTATGATAGCTCTTTTCAGTTTTGGGACGAGAACAAATTTCGCAGGGAGGCAAGTTCGTTGAATACGGTGGCTGAGGCATGATTACGTTGTTGTTATTCGCCAAAACACGTCTAACCTCAATCTCTATAAAAAACAAACTAAGTATACAAAATGGTTGATAATGGCTATACATATTGGGGACTTGTGTACCAACGTAACAACAACAAAAATAATTCGCAAATCCAATGTATGCAGTCCGCAAAATTTGAGAAGTCACTCTATTTTTTGAACACACCTCGTACGTAAAAAAAATAATATATTTGTATCAGACTTCACCTGTTTTCTTTTTCAGGCCGAGAATTTTTCAAACAGCCCATATCTACTCGTACAAGTCTATATATGGACTGCATCTGTATAATTTTAATATTCCATCTAACGGATTCCCGGTGTGTACGTACGCGCGTGTGCCTGCGCATCTCCATAAGAGCCATGTATATACCCATACAGGAACCTCAGTGGTGCTCGTTCATCGAAGTGAAATTCTTACCCACCAGACAAGATGAGAAGAGAGGGGGGCTTTACTTCAACCCTCTCAGTACTTAACCCCTCCCCCTCCTCCCAATTTTCCGACGAAGAGGAGTGCCCATTACGACCGAGACTAATTAGCAATTTGCGAAAGCCACCCGCGAAGCACAGACGATTCTCTCGTCCCCGCATGTTCAGAGGGTGACGTATTGACGCGCGATCATCTCGGTACCCTTGATTCGGTACGTCCGGATCTCCGATATCAGTATTATTGACGGAAGATCCCTACAATTCGGTTCCATTTCAAAACGCAGATTTCTTGCGGGCTGAGTTAATTATGTATAAAATCCTATATTTCAACAGTCACAATTAATTCATTAATCGTGACTGTTGAAATATAATTATCATATACATTTAATTATCATATACTAAATAAATGAACGTAAAAATATCCTTTTGTATTCGGTATGAACGTGTTTATTTATAAAAAGAAAACCAGACCGATTAGTTTATTACAACATTTATAAAAAAATCGCATAAATCAGTGATTTTTCGAGGGGTCACACTGAGACGATTCCTTAAGAAAATTATGGTTTGAAATAAAATACATAAAATAGATTCGAGTATTAGAAGCCATTTAAAATAACCTCTACAAATTAACCGGATGTTCAGATCACCAACAATTATCACCGGCTCAAACTGTTTTTTTTTATATATACGAGGGGAACTCAAATGTTACGGAATTTGGGCAGCGGCAGGGAGAGAGAGTGGCGAAACTCATTGTTCGACCAGATGTCCGTTAGGAACACGTCTCCTGAGTTAGTGTGCGAAGTTCTGTCGCTGTGATTGCATCGGTTCGTCCGTGGGAATTTTTTTAGTGAAACAACTTTTACTATTTCGCCGAAAACGTGATGGCTGATTGTCAGGAGTAACGTGCGGCTGTGAAATTTAGTTTCCTGTTGGGGAAATCGGCCGCAGGAACTATTGTAATTCTTAAGACTGCCCCAAGTAAAACCGGAGACTATGAGTGGTTTTTACATTTTAAAAATGGAAAAATGTCAATTGAAGTTCGTTCGTTCGGACTTCTACAATGCGAGACACAGGTAACTACAGCCATCTGTTGGAAAAATGATGGATTTCTTTTTACTACATCTAATATTTCAGCCTAGTCACGAATGACATAAAGATATCAAAATTAAACTAGATCTCCGTGGCTTGTGAGTTCTCAAGTTCCTCGGTCGAATCCAGCGATTCCTGGACCCATATTAGGTTGGCATAGACCAGAGTCGTTCGGCGTTTCGCAGTGCTCCGAATCGACTCGACGAAGCGTGTACTCCAAACTCGATTCGTCGCCAAATGCGTATTGGCCGAGGATACACGTGGTGTGAATGATTGATCTCGGTGTCATCTAGATTCCATTCCGGTCACACCTGCGGAGTCCTCCGCTTCGTTTTATCTTCGAGGCATCAATAACACCTAGGGAGTGACCGGAATTCGTGACGTAATCAGGCATTATCGTATAGTCCAGATTTTTCTGCGGCTTGTTAAATTCTGCTGGATGGGTTCGGAAGAACCAAATGGCGATGGACACTGGTTAGGGCGTACAATTTTCATTTGTGCGTTTTCAGCCATTGTTTGGGCTCTCCATTCATAGCGGGTTGCGTAGAGTTTTACTGATGAACGGTGGAGAATACTGATTTGTTTTTTTTTCGCGAGAGCCAACAGCTAATCGTAGCCAGGTATTCGCATTTTAGATGCAGGCTTTCATCTAAAATTCCAGGTTCCATTTTTCATGAATTATTCTTTTTTTTTTTCACTGAATAGTATTCGCGTTGACTATTTTTTACGATATTTTTACTCCAATTTTGATCTTTCAAGCTTGACTTTCAAGCATCCTTTAAATTGAAAAGTGCACACACTTGCCTCGAACGGCTCCAATCTCTCAGAGTAAAAAGAATGGCAAATAAAGCTGTGGACAAGGTTTGCACAAGTGAAGCGAGGCGAGAGTATGTCCGTATCGATAATCTCCCGTAACGGTTTCCCGACTACTTTTCTCTTCCGTTAATCCTGATGGCAGTCTCGGTGCCGCGAGAACAACGGATCGCATCGTGTATTCCGCGGTCCGAGCGCGTACTAAAGAAAGATCTATTATTGTTCGCGACGACGTCAGCGGAAGATGCGTTAGCCGCTGGTGAGGTTGATTACCCGGATTTTCATGGCTGACGAGGCAAACGCGGTTCGCGTACGGCGCATTTACGAACCGGCCGAGAGCGGGTCTCCGATTTCGATCGGAGTCCGTATGGCGTCGCGTGGTGTACGCAGAGAAGATATATATGCGTGTAAAACCGATCACGAAGTTGCCGCCGGGCGCCGTCCTCTCCGGGCGACAACACGATCCTGGCCCCAAGGTCGTCCGGTATCCGCGTGGATTCCTCTTTCCAGACGCCTCGACGATTTTTCCTCCGACAGCTCGAGATAAAAAGCATAAATCGCGGCAAATCAAAAACGTACTCGAGTATTACGGCGCCTCTGGATTCCATTTGGACGTTTACCGCGAGAGAGAGAGAGGGAGAGAGAGAGAGAGAAAAAGAGAAAGAGAAAGGACGCGACCTAGTAAGGTTATATTCGAAGAGCGTGGGGGTGGACCCGGAGCAAGGACGAGTGGGGAAAACCGACAAGAGATGAGAAACGTTTTGTAAACTAACGTGGCGCGGCAGACGAAACGGCGCCAACAAACGTACAGAAAAGTTTGCGTAAACTCACGGTCGATGTATCGAGTCGGTTGGAGAGTAACGTCGATTTTCAGTGATGCGATTGTTATCTCTTTACAAACTCGTCAAACGATTCAAATCAGTTTTGTATCGCTTGAAATAATTAACTTTCCACTTTCATTCAAGTGTCAATTGGAGCTCCACAGTTTGGCCCGTGTTTGCACAAAAATAATCGAAATGAAGCACGAAAGAGGATATTTAGCTATATTTCGATGCTCCTGTTTTCCAAAGGCATAACTACCGCTGGATATCACAAATGCATTTTTGCAGTGTATAGTGTCTCTTTGCATCCTTGGCAAACTTGTCAATGTGAGTTTAAGAAATTCCGTTCTGGAGATTTTTTTACTGAAATTCGAGCAATGCTGACACGAAATCGTCGACATTAACAAAGAAATTGAAGCATTAATTGAGTCTAAATGCCATACAAAATAACGAGAATTTGCTGGAAATGTAATGTCTCAAAAACAACCATGCATATCCATATCCGGAAGATTTCGAGTTTTCTTTTATGAAAACAACCGACATTACGACCAACTTAATATGTCGTTGAGTGGAAAGTGTGTCATCTGTATCAGACCTATGCAATCCCGGGATTAACCAGGCTTCCTGCTTATCACGTGCAAACAAGGATTAGCATGCGAGTTGCTGCATTATCGGTGTTGAACTTGGTTCTTACACGACTTACAGGGTTTTTGCCTTCCCGTTTCTATACATATGTTATAAGGGTTCTAACCTCTGGAAGAATGATTTTTCGACGCTATCTCCGTGAGACTAGACTCTCTTTTTACAGTGCTACGATCGTTTGTGTTTTTTCCGTCAACGGATTGTAACATTTCCACGATATTTTTTCAATCTCACTTGTGTCGTTATGTTTTTGTATCATGCTTACCGAGATTTATTGTAAATCGTAAATTAAGAACCCTTGATACAAAATTCGCATATGATTCTCAGAGGTAATATTTGCCAGAGGTAATTTGGAAAATTATAGAAGCAATGAAACTGTTGGATTCCAAAGACGCAATGTTTAGGGCCCCAAAAAAACGCTTTATTTTCGCTTAAATTCAACAAATTTAGATTACGTCCGTCAAGCTAGTGGTAAACGAAGTTGCAAAGATTGAACAATCTTTTCGTTCAAGAAATATCGGCTAATCGATAGTCTATCGTTATTAATGATTGAGTAATCGTACTTAATTGTTTATTGATGATAATTATTGAGACAAAAATTAAAGACTAAAACTGAGGATTACAAAATTTTACTAATAATTGAGTAATCGTACTGAATTATGAATCCTAAATTAGAGTCGAAAGGATGACCGTTTTGACGTGCGTGACCATGGAATTCGAGCGAGCCGATCACCCGAATCATTCTGGGCGCACTTGAACGACGAAAGTACTTTCGCAGTGTTATTACGCAGCAATGAGAAAACAACAATTCTAATAGATACGATGTAGCTTTTTCCCATGGTTTTACCTCGGAAACCATGGTATCATGTCCACCAGCGTCTAAGAATATGTAATAGATTACTTACGAGGCACCATATACGTGACACATAGAACTGCGGTATCCGGCAACTAGGGGACTACCTGGTTGCCGCACTACGGAGTGTCCGGAGGCCTAGGCTTACAACTCGTTATAAGCCCAAGAGTTCCTCGACCAGCCGACGACTTTCGATCGGCACTCTGCTGTGCGCCACGCGAGGTCGCGTGCTACCATCGTCCCAAGCTTGTCGTGCGAGCTTTGCTAGCGATCGACCATTAATGAGGAATAGCCCGTATATCGCTCAAACGCTGAACTTTTTAGCGTGTACGTTCTCAACCAAGAAAAAGCTAACAGAATTTACGTATGAAAGCATCGTGGATTTATCAGAGTGTGGGTTAGCTTCCATCTTACATTGTGTTCGGTCCTACCTACGTAATATTAGGTGTGGTAAAAAGATATCCATTATTCTCTGGAGTCAACCAATCACAAACTAAGTCGACCAATCGCAAAATTGTCGCGAAAGTTTCTTAGTACTTACGAAATCTCATCTTTCTAACTCCATCTAGTATAACCCGATCGGACGACGTGAGATACAGATAACTAAAGCCATCTATTAGGAACATCATGGGTTTCCTTTTACTGCACTTAATACATGAGTGAGTGTTGTTGTTTGCATAAAAATAGGAAACTATGCATTCGGTCTCGAATTTATTCTCTGCCAACATCGTTGTGTTTTTTCAGATGTTTCTCGAATACATTTGGTAGGCCAATCCAAATTGGCCTGTATTCAAGGACGACGTTGAAGTTTGCATCGTTAAAATCCAACGAAAAGCATTTTTTTTCAACTATCGTAATTTTCATTGGTGAACCTAAGTTATGAAAGTCAGCAGACTGGTAGCAGCGTCGATTTGAAGTGCTGGAGTCCGCGAAACTCCTGTGTGTAGGATCTTCATTTCATACAGATAGTGTAACGTTCTAGAGTTACCATCACGCGACGCCCAATGTCTTCAACATCACGGCAACACAAATGTGAAAGAATTTCTATGAAAATCATTACACCAATCGTCATGAGTCGAAAATAAGGGAAATCTTTAGCGAACATGTCATTGGAGGGACGCATGTAGAATTTAGGTGTTGAAAGTAACTTGTAAGTAATCTCTATATAATATAAAGGAAATTGTCAGTAGCTAATGATTCCTTTGATATTTTCTTGAAATCACTCGTTATTTCCTATGGTCTTTTTTCAGGATCTCCAAATAATTCTTTCACATCTTTCAATATCTCTAGATCATTCTTTCTTTCTTTCATATTTATTATTTCATATTTTTCAGGATCTCCTGATCGTTGTTTCTGTTTTTCAGGACTTCCAAAACGTTCTTCCATATCTTTCAGAACCTGCATATCACTTTTTGATTTCTTTCAGGACCTCCAAATCATCTATTACGGATTACTGGGTCTTGAGGCATTGCGCCCCTGTCGGGATTCCATTCTTCGAGGACTCTGTAAAGTCGTGCGCTACGAGAGACACTACGCGAATCATGTGCTCTACTAGTAAGTACACTCCGAAAGAATCTCACTGTAAAATAATGGCTAATTGCATGTACGCGCAGCGACCTTATTCGACGTATCGGTATGGAAAAAATGCAATTATTATGTTTGATTACTGGACATCAAAACGCTGCAGCGTTTCATATGTGAGTGATAACGCGCAGGTTATCATGTTGTGGGATTGAACGAAAAGGGAGTGTAGGAAGCATCGAATTCAGCGTGGAAGATCAAAAGTCCACGTCCGGTTAAACGAATCTGAAGCTACGGTAGGCTAATTAGCGTACGATCAAACATCACCAAACGTTATTGATGCTTTTAAATGAATCGGGTCATTTGGGTTTTACGAAAAATCGTTACTTTTCTTGCCTACAAGAGTATATTGGTATCGGCAATTGTTTGCATTGATCCCAAATTGGATTTCAGTTGGATTTCAGCGATCTTAAAATTGTACGGTAAACATGGCCGGACTTCTAGGTCAGAGTTCATTGTTTTCTGGTGACTGTTTAGTTTTCTCGATTATAATTCGGTATCCTTCCACCAAACTGAACGGCAGCTAATGGATTGAAGGGGATTAGTTAATTAAATAATTATTTAAAAAGTTAATTACATAATTATTCAGAAAGAAAATAATTAAATAATTATTAAGAAATTCATAATCGCCGAGTATTAATACTTTTAACTTCGACATAGCTTTTATCTGCGGAAACTGATAAAGCCACCCAGTATTATTTCTTTCCGTAATTATCGGTTGCGGTCGAGGGAGTTATCCCGGGTGTCGAAATGAGAAAAGAAAACAGTAAAAAAGAGACCATTTGTAACGGTTGGAGGTAACTGCGGAATACGAAACGTACGAAACGATACCAAACGGGGACTACTTTATCATCGTGTCTCGGTAGAATCAAAAACACTTTCATCGTCAAAAACTCTTTACAACACTTGCTCTGTTATATTACGATCTGCCGAGACTTATGAGCAACGTTTTCCACCTTGCCGTCCAGATAGCGCGAGTTGTCGGTGTGGTTTTGTAGGTTATCGAAACCGCATTTACCAACGGTAGGTTGGTAAATGCGGTTCCGATATTTCCACGTGTCGACTTCACGGGAATCCCTCTCAACGCTGAAACTGAGTATTCTGACGTTCGACGAAGTTTTCGCTTTTGCCGACGGAGCTTGCATCTCCATAAAACACTAGCTTTAACTTTATCCCTATTTTTTTCAATTCTGCGACGCAAAACTCGCAAATAATTCCCATATATCAGGTTTATTTCAATATTATTAAAGTAAAATTGAAAAAGAATAATTAAACCCGTAAAAATGAAGTTACTATCCTATGTAATCAATAGAAAATTGAGGAACTTTGCACTCGTATAACGACTGTCGGTAAACATTATACGATAATCTTAAAATTGGAAGAAAATAAATAATTAAGTAAATAGAATAAATAATTAGTAAAAATTCAATGAATTTTTTGGTGGAAGGCCGAAATTTTTTAATGGACAATCGTTGGTGAAATGAAAAGTACTTCTTTTACTCAACAGTAATCATATCGAGAGCCTGTAAAAAAATTAAAACATCCAAATTTCTTATTTCTTGTTTAATTTCATAAATTCGTAATTTTTTGAAATGACTTTTTTTTTTAGCTTTCTACTAAAGAACTATTAATAGCATACTATTATTAATAACATGCTAATAAAATTACGATAAGATCATGAATTCCCCTTTTGAATGAGATTCGGGTTTTAATTAGGAACGTTACTGTCGGGCGTGATTTCGACAACATACAGAACATTTTACACGTTATACTTTTTTTATCAGTCTCTGTAAGCATTGCTTCATAAAAAATCCCATCAATGTGAATAATCAGGTTTTTTTTGGGTATATCAAAGTGCCTAATCAGCTTCTTTGACGTCCAACATTCGGTTGATTACTCTTTTCATCCCCGTATATGTTTCCAATAATAGAGGTCTTTGATTTTGAAAGGCAAACCGTAACTTGATCTATTTGCTGTCGTGTATAATATGAGATGGTTAGGGGGCTGAAGGGTTGTGATAACGCCTTGTAAAAAATGTATACGTAGATATACCATCAAGAATATACTTATATGAATAACATGTGTTTTTCAATGCTTAGTAGCAGTTCCAAAAAATAATGACTGAATTAGTCTGCAAATCTCATGTTATTCGAATAGGAAACAAAACGAATTTAGAGGCACACCTTCCCATTGGACTACAGTGCTGGAATTCCGCGCACATTTTTATTTATTCATATCGAGCCTATGTGGTGGGTGAACTTGTCTAAATCCGCCAACACTCCAAATGCGGACCACCCTAATATATATATATATATATATATACACGGGGAATTCCATGCCGATTCGACCTGGGTTTGACACGTCATCTCTCCGATTTGACTCCCGATTTTTTATGTTATTGTACTATCTCTGAAAGGCACTCGAGAATTTTTTCAGAATTTTTCGGAATTATTTGACTTCGCAATATTTCTTATAAACCAAAAATTAACGCTCAAATTTAAAAATCGGAAAGGAATCACAAAAATTTTGTGTCATATATCAAACATTGTGAGCGTTGAGAAAGAGTAAGCGCGCGTTTTGTTTGACAAACAATGCGCTTTTTTCGAAAAAAAAATGAAAACATAAAAATTTAATAACATCAATAGCCCCCAAAAAACAAAAATTCTAAACAAAATCAGAACAAATTCTACTAAATTCTACCTGATGTCATGTCATTTTTGTCCTCTTTAACTTTTTTCATATTTCCTCTTTCATTCTTTTTCCTTTTTTCGCGCCCATTTTTTTTCAACGCTCACAGTGTTTGATATGTAATACAGGATTTTTGCGACTGTTGTCCGATTGTTAAATTTGGCCGTTAATTTTTTATTTATAAAAAATATTGCGAAGTCAAATCGTTCCGAAAAAATCCGAAGAAATTCTCGAGTGTCTTTCGAAGATAGCACAATAACATAAAAAATCGCGGGTCAAATCGGAGAGGTGACAGGGCAGACCCAGGTCGAATCGGCATGGAATGCCGCATATATATAACAATATATCAGATGAAACTTTCGGTAAACCTAATTTCTGCTGTAAACTCCTTGCAGCACTGGTGAATTGGCCAACAGTTGGTACATCTTGCTGTCCGGTTCCGTGTTTATCGATGGCTCGATGTTTCTACCCCGTTCAAGGTAAGTGGACAATCCTCCACGTTTGCATCCGCTGTTATCATTATGATCGTCAGTTTACCAACGTTGTCACGATGATCGTTGCTGTGACAACGAGTTTTATCGGTACGGGCGAGTCTTTTTACAGGATCTGATTTAAGCGGTGTCGTTATACACGAACGCCGCTAATTTTCCCGCCTTCCCGTCTACGTCCCTCCTTCTACGCTCCCGTACACGGAAATCCTCATTAATTCCGTAACCTCGATCCTCCCCGACTTCGTGACATTGTCCATATGGGCGAATTAATGTTCCTACTTCCATCATGGAACGAGGTCGTATTTTGCTTCACGTATCAACGCTCCTTACTTTTTTTTTCGTTTTCTCGCCGTTTCGTTACGGCAACGTTGATGCGAAGAGCAATCGTTATTTGTTCGTCGGCTCGTTTAGAGGCTAGCTGGCAACGCAGGCGTCGCTAATTTTGCCCTTAAGCGAAGAATAAAAAAAAGGAGAACAAAAGAATGAGATTGAACCTCGTGAGGTTGCAACGCGACGCAAATGATTATTTTGCAGTATCTAGTTTATCTCGTGTTCCACGTGATTAATAATAAGGATAGGTATGAATAAACGTATAAATATTTGTATTACTTGATGGATTTTCAAATGGGAAGTATCAGAGGAAAACATGGCCATCTTTCCTCGAATTACCCTTTCCTGTATTACGTCGTACTTATTATTTCTTTTCGAAAAATATTTATTTACTCATCAATATCTATTTTATCCTCTCCAAAGTAATTCCCCTCAGATATAAGTAATGCACTTCAGATATAATACACGTGTGACAGCGCTTTTTTTCAATCCTCGAAGTATTTCTGATGTTCCCTAGTCCGAGGGCAACTGAAGAGAAGGAGAAAAAAGAGGGGAGAGACGACCCAAATGGCGAACTGACGAGAACATGTATGATAAAATACAACGCATTTTGAATTCATAATATTTGCATTACTTCACCTCAAAGTAACATCTGATATGCGCTTTTTGGTATGGACCCGCACTCTCCCAGCGATGCGGTCTTCATCTCCTTAATCGTGACAAATCTCCTTCCTTTCGTGGTTCTTTTCAGTTTTGGGAAGAGAAAAAACGTCGCAGGGCGCCAATTCCGGTGAATACGGTGCCTGTGGCATAATAATGTTCTTGTTGTTCGCCGAAACAATCAGAAGCAAGAAACGATGCGTGAACAGGTGCATCATCATTTTCGACAGCAAAAATTCGCCGAGCACACTGAAACACGTTTAACCTCAATATCTATCAAAAACAAACTAAATATGAAAAATGGTTCACAATGCCAAAATATGTTAGAGACATGCGAACCAACATAACAAAATTATCATCGACAATCGAATATACGTAGCCCGCGAAACTTGAAAAATCCCTTTTTTTTTCAAATAAACCTTATAAAGCTCGTCTAGCGCGCATAAGCGTATCCGGAAGTTCCGTTACGCGTGCACCACTCGAACATTCCACGTCTGACGAAACGCTGCTAATGCGGGAAATCAAAAGGAAAAATAATAACCGCGGCAAAGTGATTTGTTTCACGCGAGGTGACAACCGAACGGGAGGGGGGGGATGGGAAATGAAAAAGGGGAATTCCATTGTCACTAATCTCAAGGACAAATGTGCACTTTGAAATAAGAAATCGAGCGAATTCTTCATTTTTACCGCTGCAAAAGAAGCACAAGAGAAACGCTCGAATCGACAAACCAAATAACGTAAAACGTTGCCAATTACGACAAATCCCTTTTGCAATAACCATTTTTAATTCATGCCGTTCTACTAACATAAAAAACATAGAAAAGTAGAAAAATGTAAAAAATATGACCGGAAATACGTGTACCTTGTTTCAAAAGGTCACGTCAATAATTAATATCGTAATATGAGATAAGAGTGTACAGTTCTCGAAACGATGGAGGGGGACTTCATTACGACGAGAGAAAGAGATGACGAGGGGAGAGGGAAAGAGAGTGAGGGGGGGGGTGCAAGCGGCAAGTGCACATGGGGGAGGACAGCGCCGCGCTCCCAGCACAGGTTTGTTTGTCAACTACGTAGTCGTCGACAGTCGCTCGTCAGCCGGTTTCCGATACACTCGGGGCTCCCTATCTGCTGCCGGGGGGGATAAGCTTAATCATCATTGTTAACGATTTTTTCGATATCCGACAGCAATATTGTTGGTACAAACGATTCGTCGACGAAACCCTATCCGTTCATCCAAATTCACCTGACAAACGCCAAAATTGTCTTCGCTTCATCAAACCCAAACAAACATTAAGGTGACGCAGAATGAAAGCTCATTTTCCTGTTTTTTTGTTTGTTTAACAATATCCATTATCGAGGGGAGCACGATATAAAACAGTGATGGATAGCCTCGAGGGCGTGTAAAATAAGACGGTGTATCACTAATCTCAAGGACGTTCTTCATTTTTACTGCTAAAAAAGAAGAACACGATGAAACGCTCGAATCGACAAACCAAATAAAGTAAAACGTTGCAAATTACGAAAAATATCTTTTCGAATAACCATTTTAATCTCATGCTGTTTTAATAATGTAAAAAACATAGAAACCCAAAGAAACTTGATTTAATCTCGATTGCACCAATTTCCAATTGTCAAAAGACGAAGTTTACCCCTCCCTCCCTCACCGTCTTCATTCACGAAAAAGATCGTCAAAGAAATTCGTATTATTTGTTTGGGGTTGAAACTGCAAAGTTTGAAAGAAAAAAATGAAATAAAAGGTGCGGAGAACAAGCCTGTGGCGCATGGTTTACCATCGTATATAATTGAGGAGGGAACGGTGTGACGCAACGGAGTGTGTACGATCGTGATCACAAATCGCTAGCAAGAACTTGCGGCATTACCCAGGTACAGCATCAAAGGCTTACATACCGAAATAGTGCGATCAGTGACCCGTGAATAAAGCGAACGGGCGCATCGGTGCACCGAGTGTACACTTCACCGTGGATCTATATACATATATATGAATATGGAAGAACGTAATATGTCGAAGCCACGCTATACAGCCATGTCCCAGTTATGCACGAGTTTTCGACCATACGTTTTTTGGGCCTGATTTTCTTCAGCCAATCATTTCCTACTATTCTTGGTGAACGTTTAATCCCGATTTTCAATGAGACGTACAATTTCACTCTTTAAAGCCGAGTAAAAGCTGTACCACGTGATATATGAGCGCGAGAGAGATAATTGAAATGCTCGAACGGAATTTCCTCAAAAATTAATCATTTTTAACCTAACATGAGACCATCGACAGTTTTGTCCATGAATTCCGAAGTCGGGCTTTTGCTCGGGTTTTTCCGAAAAAACTTAAGCGTCTCCGAAAAAATTAGATTTGAAAATTTGTTACGTTGCATTGATCTTGTACGTGTTTTTAAACGTAACGCAGATGCTTTGAGAATTTGTACGATAAGTGTTGTTTATGTATACATTTGTATATCGATATATAGATGTATATAATTTTCTGGAGGTTGTTTGGGTTCATGTTGTCCATTGAACCCTTTCCCATCACTCAACACGGTTTTTCGTTTAGGTTTTGGAACGATGATCGAATTCGATAGGTGGTTAGTGGGTCGCGTAGTGTCCAAGCTCGTTCAATATCTTTCCACGGCCACCATGTGGCGCTGTTGTCGAGGGACATCACGAGATTAACCTAAACCGATTATACGTTGTTACGTCTGTTCATATTTCAATTGACAATTGTGCACGTGCATAAAAAAAATGTACGATGATGAAGTTTTCATTGTTCGAGAGCAACGAAATTCCCCCCACTGTGTTTTTCATTTTTTAATTTTCATTTTTATGAAATTTATTTCTTGCAGTTTTATATTACGGATGCCTGATGATCCTACAAATATTTTAGGAATATTTCAGTTTTCAGCGTGAATGGAATTAAAAAGTTGAACAATAAAAAAAACAAGAAAGATTCCGCTGCATTCCAACCGTGCAAACTTTAATGCCGTAAAAATGTTGGAAACGTTTAAATAATTTTTAACAACTTGTAATTCAATTGAAATAATTGTTTGGTTATATTATTGAGTATTCATTAATATATTTGTTGGGGAATGCTGTTTTTAATTTATTTTTCGTGCACTGAATGCTTATTACGAAAAATATGTATAAATGTTTATGCCATTTGTAGAAAATCGATGGGTTTGGAGAACAAATATTTACAAAATAAATATTTTTTTAAATGTATAGTGACAATATAAAAAGATCATTAATTTGTTCATCGAATAATGCATTACGTGCTTTTTAAAGTTACTTTTTATCCACCAAATAAACCTTACGAAAAAGGAATATAAACATTAATATCATTTATGCAAAATAGAAGGGACTTGGATCATTCTGATGCAACGAACTTGTTATTGAATCGTTTATTACAATGATTATAAAAAATTATATTCCGCATATTAGTTGTAGACAGGTTGATGGAAATCATAAAAAATATTTGCACGACTTACGTAACCGAAATTCGTCAAGGGACATTTGAAAATGAAAAAAAAAACTATTATTTTCGTTTCATCCTAACGTTACAAACTACATCACCAAAATTGACATCTGGGATCAAATATGATACCGTAGAAATAATGATATTCGAAATATGATATACTTAACGATAATCAAGATACGACTGAGACATATTTATCGTTAGGGCTTCGTTAATAAACAATCACTCTCTCACTATATCCGGGTTCGTCGTAATTCTTTTATTTTTCGTTCCAACTCGTTATCAACTCGTTCCAACTCGTTTTTAGAACTGTTCCCCTCATCAAGATTTTGTGCTACATTCAAGAATCTAAAAGCTTGAAAAAACACGCATTTTTTTGTTAAAGCTTTTAAGGTAGTACTATCAGATTGGCAACAACATCTATTATTTTTTGAGTTTGAGAATAGAAAAGGACAATACATTTAAGCATAATTATATTCATCATAAGAAAACAATTATTCGAGAAGTGTTGGTAATAAACGTGTTCAATTATTATCAAAAATGAAGTACTAAAATAGGAATCAGCTAGACTTATATCGTTCTACCAACTGCCATGCTATAAAGCTGTTCTCGAAAAAATGACGAACGTCGTTTTTTTAACGTGAGTGTACATGTATGTAGTCGCTGTGTGTCAACCAGCAAAGGCAAAAATTAATGGCTTCAATCCATTATATCTGCTTGGAATGTCCGGTAGCTTATATTTTTTATGAAACAGATATCATCGCGGCAGTTTTGTTGACATTTTCCGCTTACGGCCTAATTTTTATCTAATCGCAAACTATTAATATTTTCGTTCCAAAAATCGATCTGTACGTAATTCCCAAATGTTGTACGTTAAATGCATCGATTTACTGAATTCATTACTGTCGTATTTTGTCGTGAGGTGAGCTGATTTTTCGCGAATGTAATTCCGAATTGCCATAATATAGTATACAAAAAAATCAATATTGTTTCTAATGAGGTAGTTCATGCATATACTACCTTAAACACGTACATGAAAAAGGAAGGTTAAATATATGTCGATAAAAAACGAGGCATCGAGCCTCCACTGTACACGGTAAATCGCGCAGCGCCCACAGCGACGCCCCGTGAGAAAGGATCGAGGCAAGGATACGAAGGATACTTTAGTGTTGCCGCTGTAGACTCACGTTGCAACTCTCGCTCGGTCGGGTTGTCCCTCGAAGTTTCGCGGCATTCGTAACAATACGTTTATGCAACGATTACGCACGAAGACACCGCAGAAACGTTGTGAAAAACATACGTAACCGATGTTTGCATAAATACTTTTGGCATTAAAAAAAAAAGATTTTTTTTTCTTTTTTGAACAATTCGTTGGTATCGGTGCGCGTAGTTCGGTCAGTGCGTTTCTTTCCCGGTCCCCAGATTACAGAGAAGTCTAATAAATAAATTATAATAAATTTAATTATGTAAATACTATTGATCGGGTATAATAAAAATATTAATGTAACAATTGAGTTGACCAGATAATTCAATAAACTAAATCATTGAGTTAATAGGAGAATTATTAAATAATTGAGTTAATGAGAGAATAATTACACACTTGATTTTATAAGATAATAATTAAATAAAATAATAATTAAATAATGACCCTTGGGTCAAGTCGTTTTACGAAATTTTGTTAATATCTCATAGATCAATGCGATTAAATCTTTTATTCGATACGTACCGATCGACCCGCGCATTCGTTCATTCTTGTTTTTTTCTACATTTAAATAAAAAAGTTGCATCATAGTCCTCTTATTTTTCGAACCATGTCGTCTCTCGTTTCGCGCTTCGTTCGATCGCCATTTCATCCGTCACTTTTAGCGGGACGACCTGCTGATAGATCAGAGCAAACGGATGAAGAAGAATAAAAGTTATATTCTGATGACGGTGGAATTTCTCGTTCAGACTGATCGATATTCCTGCACATTTATGATAACGGAAAGCATCGTGTGCCTTCAAGCCTATATTATCCTTCTTTATCATTCATAGTATAATGTTAAAGTTTGCGGCGTCATTGAGATGCAACGAAAACTGTTATTTTTCCAAATAAATCGCGAAATTGTTGTTGCACATAAATTGCGAGATTGTTTTTGCAAATTTGAGCTACAAAAATCATACGAACATTATTAATCATTCTTATTTAATGATTCACAACGAATTTCCAACGTATGATATTGGATAACAATAGAAAAGATTATTTCAAAAATGTAAATTATTTGTTGAGTTCTAGGATTAATTTATTGTTCTCCGATACGAACGCTGACAGAATGTATCAGTATTCAGATAAAATGTTTGCGTGTCGATCGTGATCGAAGTGAAAACAATTTGTCGATGGCCCAAAGATATACTTTTCTCTTTCGTTTTATATACCCGAGTTTGAGTAATAAATGGAAAGAATATTATTTTCAATTCTCCAAACTTCCTTAGTCGAATTTGGTCTACGAAAGTCATAAAAACATTTTGTACGTTTTTTTCTCGTCCGTTCTACACTAAACATGGGAAATATTATTTTTTGTAATCTAAAAAATAAATAATTAAAAAACAAATTCGTCGCGTCCGTAAAATGCAAACTTCGATCCGGAAAGGCCAGTCTTTAAAGTCGAGCGTCTGCAAAATCGTTCTTCTTCATTTACACATAAAAAAGCCAAATACCTAATTAACTTTGCGACTCAATATCTCCGAGAACCATTCACGTTTTCCGTCGGTGACCATAAAACAAACGGTCGAATTGTTACTTTTTCAGATAAGCGTTTAGCTTTTACTGGTAGAATAAAATCTTGGAAATCTCTTAATCTTCTTCGTATACTTGAGCGACAGTATTTCAGTATACAAATTTTCGAGCGACAACGCGTAACGGACAATTAGAAAGTTTGGTTAATTTCAAATGTTAAGAGTGTCAGGACTGTTGGCAAGTGAAGCTTTGAGGTTCATCGGTGCGTCTGAATTTTCGCGAAATGTCGGACTCGTGAAGGCTTCAAGTGAGTGAACGCGAGTGGACGCGTGTGCTTATATTAATTCGCATATACGTCACATCGAGGGACGTATCACTGTAGAATTCAAGTGTCACTCGGTGTTGGTGCGTGAGTTAACGCGTGGAAGTGTTAAGTGAGTTGGGTCCCGGCGAAGCGACGAAAAAGCCGGCAAGCTGGATGCGACTGACGGCGCCTCGCCTCCCCCGCCCCCGCCTGACATTACTGTCACCCAGGATGACCGGTGAGAATTCACTCCGTACTATCTATCCAATCGCGATTTTCCGAAACCCCGTTAAGAATTTAAGAAAATCCATGACAGATATTGATTTACGGGACAAAAGTTTATTAGAAGAAAAAAATATGCTCCATTGATATTTTGCGTTTACGAGGATTTTTCTCGTTTTCTGATTAGTGACTCACGTGAAGTCTTTTTTTTTTAAATGAAACTCGACGAACTGTGAATGAGGCTGACGAAGACTGATAAGAATTTAATATCGTTTATTCACTCTCGACGTGGCACAATATCCAAGGTAACAACAATACACTCGAGACTTCTCTCACGAACAGAAGGAAAGCAATTAAGCGTGTCTCCATGTCGTTCCGTCCTGCGTCGGATGAACACAACGAGTTGTGTATTCATTCCCTTTCTGGAGAGAATAAGAGCAAACGAGTGACAGCGTAGAGAGAGAGAGAGAGAGAGAGAGAGAGAGAGAGATAGGCAGAAAGATAGTGATACAAATGCTTGAATGCCTAATGAAATTCGTCGGCCATTTGGCAAATACACGTGGGGAAAACTTATTTCGCTATTTTACAGTTACGTGTGGAGCCTTTTGTCGAAGCGCGTACAATTATTAAACGCGGTTCTATTCACGATGATGTTTCGTTGGGAATTTTCATTTCCATTTTAATTGGACTAATTATCGCAATTTTGTTGGTGAATGCATTTTGATTGTTTTTTGTTTCCATAATTGACACGACGTTGAAGTTTGCATCGTTCGAATGCAACGATTTTTTTTTTTATTACTTTCCATTTTCGTATTTGAATCGTAAATCGAAAGTTCATTTTCCAAAATCAAGGTTGCGATTCTGCAAGTAAAATCCTTAATAGCGTTTGAATTACTCTTGAGATTGAAAATGAGTACAAATTAAACTATTGAAAAGGATTTATTATTGCATTTCAAAGTTACAAATTTAAAGACGATTAAATCGTGAGTTATCGACGTTTATACTTCAACAAATTTTGTAAGGACAGAAACAAGTGATACTCGGAGGGAGCTAAGTCCAGGGAATATGGCGGATACGACAGAATTTCCCAGCCTAGTTCTGCAATTTTTTAACGAGTCCCCAAAGCAGCGTGTGGTTTGGCATTATCATGATGCAGTGTGAAGCATTAATGTTTAATCATCCACTTTTAATCAAATTTGTTTCAGTTAACTTGTTTCTTCAATATGTATTACCAAGCGATAAAAAAGCGATAGAGAGCCGAACATGCGTCAAATAAATATGTCCTTGCGTGTCGAAAATTGTTGTCACAGAAACGGACAGAACCTCCCGGTAGACCTAATTAGCAGGTCACAGGGAAACTGAAAAAAACTCGCGTCGACATATTTGGCTCCACTTTATTTACAAAATGGTCATCCATCCTTTTATCGTCGAAACCCCGTATATGCAGGCTCTCTTCCAATGAATCTTCGTTTCACTTGACTATTTTCGTGTTTCGAGAAAAGCCGCGACCGCTATCGTTATAAAATTCTGAAGCACGAGTGTTTCACCTGTTAGTTGGCAAAATGCCACGTATCTCGGTGCGGCTCGACTGTCATTTCATTTGGTGTTGCTGCATACCTTGTTCGTTTCTCAAGTATGAAACTTCGCAGCGTCGAGAAGGCTCGTTGCCAAGCTTAATAATTCTACCTCGGATCAACAGTGCGTATACACTTATATTTACGTTGTGTCAGAACATTAGCGGGATGGTTTATGACAACTCGTACGTAGTCGAATCCTTATAGCTGTTTCTCTGTTGTCACTAATTTTCTTGTGGTAATCCAACATGGACGAGCATTCGGTGCTCGTTTAGATTCTTCAGTGATGTAGTACGTTGTTTCCTCATATAAATTTGCATGCCAGATTTTATGGGGTTGAAGTTTGCATCGTTCTAATGCAACGAAAGTTACTACTTTTTTTTTTCCTAATATGTAAAATCATTATTTTTTTGCACAATTCGATCGCAAATCACCAACTGAGTGATTTAAGAATTGTTTACGTATTTTTATGTAGGATAGATGTACTGAAAAATATGAGTAAAGTTCAAAAGCATTAGATTTCGTTATATTTCAATGATAGAAACTGCAACGTCATTTTTTGCAAAAGCTATTACAAAGAAAATGTCATTTCGACATATAACAGAAGATTGATAGAAATGTTCTTTTTTAATTTATTTTTCTTATTCGGCAATTTGTATTAATATCTATAATTATTTGTTTGTAGATTAAGCTTGTGGATCCCTGAGAACGATGATAAAAACTGTTGCGTGATTTTCGTATCTTTAAAGCTGCGGAAAAAAACCTGCGAATAGTACAAGAATTAAACTTCGTTACATCCATTTTTCATTACATCAAAAATTGCATTTGTATCGTTTGATGGCAACGATTATTATAATTACTTTTCCATTTTTTTGTCTTGATCATATTCCGAAACTTTTTTTTCCAAATTGTGGTCGAACGTTTCTAACGATTCGTAAAAGTATTGAAATATTTTTTATAGCCAACTTTCGCTGAACATGAAGTAATCGAAAAAAAAGTTCGTTTTTTTTCAACAATGTAAACTTAAACATCTTGATTTTTTTTCTCGTTTCCTATTGGAAGAAACATCGAATAAACTTAAGAAAAAAACATATTGTCACATCAAAGAAATATTAAGTATGTTTTAAGAGTTTATAGTGGAGCATTGTTTAAAAATGTCCTCAAAATTGAGCATGTTTCATTTATAGAATGTATTCTTTTTCACAGGTGCATATATCGTCGTCGTGATAATATTATTTTTAGAATTTATTTATATCTGTTACTGTTTGTGCATAACAGTAGCTTGGACATTTTTCTACATTCGTGTACACTTGAACGCTTTTCTTGCGTTATCAATCAGAATGTATTGGTTTTATTAGACTAATTCTATATTACAATGGAAAATATATATTTATTTTGCTTTTGCAGATGAGGAAAGAGTTCTGATCTATTGAGGTGCTATAGAATGAACGAACAAAAATGTAAACCAAAAAGAGGAAATCGTTTATTTGCAAGTCTACAATACGTCGTACATGTTTAGCCTAACAAATAGCTAATTTAATAATAAATTAATATTAAAAAATGTTCATTATTCATTTACGAGTCAAGTCAAATTCGACGTTACTGGCACGTGGATAGTTAAGGTTTTGTCAGTGACTACACAAGTATTGCAACGGCTCAACAAAACATGTCTCTCATTTTTTACATTCAATTAATATGTTCAGATCGTATTATTATTACAAATAATTACACAAAAAGTCTTCGCTGCCTTGCTCAAAGCTTAATTTTACTTTTTTTTACATTGATCTCAATTTTATTTTTCTATTTACATCTTTTGCGATTTTTTGCGACTTGGTACGTAATTTTCAAAATTTCTTTGTTTCTACGATATTCTAAAATTTCGAAATACAGCCTGCTGGATTTTCCAAAATAGCAATTTCACCATTTAGTAGCTAAATAATTTTTTTTTAAATTCAATACGATTGTAACTATCGAACTATTGAATGAAAAATTCTAAAATAATTCATGCATTATTATTCTATCGAGGACTATAATTTTTCAAATTTGCAAGAATTTTGGGCGATTTTTTAATATCCATCCAGCAATACTTTAAGGAACACAGCTTTTTTCTTACGCCTCCTTCGGCCACGTCGATATTCGAATTCTTTTTTCGATTTATGTGCGTCCCCTGATTCATGCGCAGCCTCACTTTGACGCTTTTCCGATATGTAATTTGAGATAGGAGGAGACGAAATTTCAGTGCAAACGTGCGTATCTCCTGCCTTTTCTTTTTGCACTCCATCTTCATATGCTTCGGTTATTCTTCTTCCTCTCTCCCGTATCAGTCCATGGCGCTCGTCCTCGCCTCGAGGATACCAATGAAATCGTTTTTTTTCTCGCTCGCTCCCTCGGTTCCGCCGATTCTGGCGCACAAAGGCAAATTATCGATTTCCTATTGGTGAAACGAGAAGCCGAGCGTAGTTTATCCCGACGGGTCGCGGCCTCGGCGAAGCTTCATGGACATCAACGATAATGACTAAGCCGGACCCCTCCTCGCTCGCGAACCCTTGCACATGTCGACGATGAAATTTTCATAAAAAAGAGATTAAAAAATAATTTTTGAAAATAAAAGGACAACTTTCGTATCGTGAAAAAAAGATTTCCGAAGCGAACGGGTCTAAATTCCCATGAAAGAAAACTAGAAATTAAGAGATAATGATGGGCTTGGATTTCACATTATCGGGACGCAACATTTCTTTTCTTTTTAACTTGACTTTCATATTTGTTGCAATTCTTTGTTTGTATTTGTTGCAATTCGCGAAATGAGAATATTAAAAAACTCGCGCGACTTTCGTGCTTCAAATCTGCGGAAAGAATGTTTCAAAAAATTAAGAAAAATTATTTTCTTTTGAGTTTCACACTACTACAATATCATGCAATCGGCAGACTAGTGGCAAGTTGAATCAACAGCAGTTTTTATAAGAGATCGAAGTTAGGAAAGTTCCAGCCGCAATGAAAATGATTATTGTTAAATTGCGCGACTTTACTTCCACCAATATCCTTGATGAAAATTTTTCATGAAGATGTTTTTCCTCAAGTATAAAAAAACGACGGGAAAAATAAAAAAAATGTCAAATACTTACTTATTTTCCGCAATCCGTACATTCCTAGACGTCTGACATTTTGAAAATCCCAAATTTTATTCAGTTTCCAACACTCGTGAGCTGGTCTGACCAAAAAGTATGATCCGATTGTGCATCTCCGAGCATCAGAAACGTCGAATTCCATTGGGCTGAATTCTATCCGGAAATGTCATACCGAAACCTTTATTGCACAAAGATAGAAGACTCGTTTAATCTGAAGATCGGAAGATACTCGATTTGCACCGAGCATGAAATAAAGTTCCATAAATATTCTTCACTCGATCAACGACGATTTACGACTATCGTTTCATTTCAACGTCATCACGCCCACGCTGACTGATCCCACGATGAAAAAAAAATATAATATAAAAAAAGAGCCGTTCTAACGCCGAGATCATATTTACGTGCTGGCTCGCAGGTATTTGCCGCCTTTCCTGCACACCTGTGTCGAATCATCCTCACAGACTTTTTTAGTTTCGTATATTCAGGAATTATTAATAGGGATCTTTTCTCGGAATACCAGAGGATCCTGATAACGTTCTATTTTCGAGGTGCATTCGTCCAACCATGCCTACACACGGAAAGTGCAACGGTACACAAAAATAGAGCCTGGGACATGTGGCATTTTGAGGACTGTAATTTCTTCCACGCCGAATTGGGCCAACCAAGTTCCAATCGAAGCGCGTTGGTTATTGCCGTAAAAGCAGGAGTGAGAGAAAAAAAACTGCAGTTATTATTGGAAATTCTGAATAAGCAAGGGCTTTCAACGTTTCCGGCTGTATACGGCTGTGAAGGTGATCCTGTCGCTATTCGAGTGATACAGTTACTACGTGTTGATTTGTATTGCTTGGGGAGAAAATTTCCGAGCGTTGCACACGTCCGAGCCGAAGTTATAGTTTCCCTGTGTCCACAGCAGAGCACGGAGAAAAATGTGTTTCGAAAAATCGAAAATCGAAAGTCGAATGTACGGTAGCTCAAGGAACTAAACAAAGCGGCTTATATTTTTAACAAACATCGTATGTTGATGCTTACTTATTATTCCCGCCTTTTTCTCACTCTATTTTAATTGATATTTATTTTTACATTGCTAATTAAGATTCTGAGACGCTAAGGAACAGAAAAAAAACAATTAACTTTCTCGCCTGATTTGTGCTTCCAAACGAAAGCTGGTGATATGCACGTATTAATCGTCGAATTGGCGTAATAAGTCACATAACACGACACGTTCATAACACAATATGAACTTTATTATTTTACGATGCGACCGTGCCTATAACTGCATGAAGCGAAAGGAAAAAGACGCAGTCCTGACCTCGGGCGGACTGAGACGTTACCGATGTGGCGCCAAATAAATCGGAGCGCGCCATATGAAATCGTTCGAATACCAAAACGAATAAAACCCGAACATTGTCCCTAAACGTGATAAATTTCGACATTCGTTTTCTGTTACCCAAAGGAAACGTACTGAAACCGGCTGGTGATCGGCGCGCTAGCTAGTGCGCGGTCATCGATCCGAGTACTGGTTCAGTCCAACGTTACTGCGCTCAGGAGGGGGGGGGGGGGATGCTGAAGACGGGAAGGAGAATGCGTATTTATTCTTCATCTACAGAAATCGGTAGTTGAGCGTTTATTGATACAACGATAAGTCCATCAAGATCTAATCTCAAGATAAATGTGTTGAAATGCCAATTATGCGTGGATGCGGTTATTGATTTATCGGTGTACAAATAGTTGAATAATGAACAATGGTATATAATCGCCGTTGCATAACTATGGGTTGACCCGAGGGGAGAAACGAAGGGTCATGAGGTTAAACCGTTCGTCCCAAGTAACGTGAATTTCCGTCGTATAATCGAGCCCAGTTTTCAATATCTTCGATATCGAATTTCCTTATTATCGCGTGTCCGATCGATCGGAATTCAATAAAAAATTGGAGTAGCCCGCGCCGAGTTTTCACCAAGCGTGCACAATACGCGTTGATTGTAGCTACGAGCACCTCGTACCGAACGAAAAAATAAACGTTTGTGCGCGAACAAGTGTTGGGAGCTATGTGTCGAAGCACTTTTTTCTTTTCCAAGACGGGGTCGGAGTCTCACGGTTCGCAGAGTGAATCAGGGGTCTTCGCACAACGTGAGACAGCCAGAATTCTATAGATAAAGGGAGAAACAGAGATAAGAAATCTCGAGTCGTTTTTTCCCTATCTTTCTTGTTATTGGTTGATTGAAATTTTCCAAGCCTTCCATTCAATTCGCACGCGTAGGAAAAGTGGTGGAAGGATCCCGCGGTAACTTCACGTCGAGAAATACCAGTGACGTTATTTTTTCTTACTTTCTTCATTTCGCTGGGTACTTCACCGTTATTCACGCAAATACCGCCAGGAATGGATTGAAATAACGATTGATTTCACAACAGCTTATTTGCTGTCGAAAAACGATAAAAAACAACAGCGCAATCGTGCCTCAGCCACCGTACTCACCGGACTTTGCTTCCTACGACGTTTTTTCTCTTCCCGAATATCGAAAATTGCCTCGAGGATTGGAAAAAGCAGAGGCACGTCTGATGGGGTATTACATCTGAGGGGGACTATTTTGAAGGGCACAAAATAGATATCGATGATTACATAAATATTTTTCGAGAAAAATTAAAAGTCACCTTACTTTTTGAACACACCTCTCGTATAAACGAACCCGTCGATCAGTTAGTTCACCGTAACGAGTTTCGGTAAAGCGTTTCCTCCCAGTGTACAGAAACAATAGCGGAGAGCCGTGCGATTCAATATCGTGTGCTATGCGCGGTTACCAGTCCGACAAATACTTTTCCTTCCTATCCGCGTATCATGTAACGAGCTCCAACGTTCGCGCCCATAGAACTTCACGGTGGGTGCTATGTAATACAAACCGCGCCCCCGTTGTCTCTACAAGTACATCTGGCTTATACAAGACAGCCAAGGCTATCGAGTGCATTCCATAAGAGTAACCCCGTTCCCCTCTCCCCCCCCCCCCCCCCCCCCCCTTCGCCATTACTCTGCCACCTTCCCCAATCGCGCTACGCGAGAAACGTAACTGCATATTGATCGGTGAATATGAAAAAGGCGTAACTCCCACGGCTTACCACCATCGAATGGTTACCATTCGTGTCGATTTCAAAATTCAGGAATACGCGTTTGTTGCGGGTACAATTTTACGATCGCGGAGCCCGATTACTCTGAGCTTCTAGAAAATCTCGTTGCCACTGCCTTGGGGACGGAACTTTGTGCGCCGTTTTCGTTTTATACCAATCTCTGTGATTCCGATCTTATTCGGCCGAACAAATATTCGGCGAAATTTCGCAATCTTTTTTTTTTACACCTTCTCGAAGCAGGAATAGAAAAGCGAACATTTTTGGTAGAATTGTCAAATAAAAAAAGGTTTATGTTTTATTTTTATGTCGTAAGTGGAGAATGGTTTTTTTTTATTACTATTTTCTTGAACCAAGAAAAGAAAAGCGAGGTTTTTGCGACAAATAATCCAAACACTTTTGTATACTTTATTTTCATGCTTGAAGCAGCAAAAGGTTTTTATTGACGACTTCTTGAACCAGAAAAAGAGAGGCAAAAATATTATGCATATCTGCTTCAATTTTTGTAATGCTTGATAGTCGTTCAATACCAATCTATATCAAATTCGTGCCAACGATTCAACGAAAAACAAAACTCGGCGTGATACGACCTACTGTTTTTGTACTTTCATTTTTTGTTTTCCCTCAAAGCGCTCGATATTCCAGATTGAAATTGTGTTTGTCCATGAATTTTTAATCCTTACGCGAAGGGAGGAGGCTCCCTCATGTTATTAAAAAAAAGAGAATCAAGAAAAGCTCAATGCCATTCAACTGTCGAATATTTTTCATACGTGGTTCACACATAGCTAGTGCGCAGGAACGCATTTTCCGGGCGCCAACGAAAAGAAAAAAAAAGAACAACGAAAAAGCAAAACGATCTGCATTGCGGAAATGATGCGTTGCCAAGAAAATAGACGGCAACGTCTATGATGAAGAAAGATGAAAAAAAAAAAAACGAGCGTCCTTGGCAAGTAAATGACGAATTTTCGAAGTTTCCATTCAGTGCCAAGTCACGCGTACTTCAATCTTTGAATATTTCGAAAAAGCATTTCAGTATCGCTATCGAAGTTGAAACGAAAGGAACACAAAAAATGTATACTTTTTGCAAAATCACGTTACGATTGCGCGCCAATACAGATTTACTCGATTTCCCGAGAAGGATTTTCCGGCCGAAGTTCGTATTTATTTTCGAGCTTTCGGTGGATATTGTTATCATTTTCACATAGCGAAACGCGGGACAATGCTTCCCTTATCCTCGGGAGATGCAACGCGAAAAGCTCCTCTTTCACGACTCATGTATTATGACAGCCAAGACGAGCGCGATCGATCGTTTCAACGCCTGAGTCCTATATCTTGACTATCCCCCAAGTTTCAATATTGTGTTTATATATATATATATGTATATGTATTCAGATACGCGTGTATACGCGTCTTCATTGTCGCTTTGCAAAAGCTTGCGCTCATCTCATGCTCCTTGTTCCTTTTTTCCTCCTCATTTTTCTGTTTCTCCAGGCTGAATTTCTCGGCCGAGCGAGACACGTAAGAAAAGAGATAGAGAGAGAGAGGGGGGGGGACAAAAAACAGCGAGAACAAAATATTAAAAAGAGCGTGGAATATTTTTGCGTTACGATGCCTCGGGAACGTCTGGGCGGAAATTCCACGTATGTATATATCCACGTTTTCATAAAAATGTTATTTCCTAGCGTAGAAGAAAAAATTTCGTCGAATGAGGTCTGGTATATAAAGAAGGAAAAAGAAAAAAAAATCCTGGACGTATATATGAGACGTGATCTTATAACGAAAAACATTGTTATTTGCATCTATATAGATGTTTATTCATCATATTTGAATTAGGTTTTTTGAAACATTATTCTTAAGGCACTTTCTGACGTTGTGTAAAAAAATAAAAATATTCTGGCGCATAGTTTCGATTTTATTTAATTTTTTTTAATATACCCATTTTTCGATCATCCATGGTGGTCAGACGCCTCAATTGAAAAATAAAGATTTTAATATTAAATTGAAGAAATGAAAAGATTTGTAAAAATTAATCTTTTTTAACAGCGCAAAGTTGATTTGATTCGAACGACAATTTCAGTAGTATCTGGATTATACAAGCAGTTAACTGTTCGGTTTTTGAAATCGAGGATTTTTCAATATCGAACTCCTCGAAACTGCCTGTTATATTAACATTTATGGTAATGCGCTTGCCTGGAAATATACACGTACGTTCGGGCTCATTTTATTCGCTGAAAGTTCAACCTTGCTCGTATGTACGACTAACCGAAGAATAAAAAGCTTTTTTCATTGTTTCTCGAGAAGTGAAAAGTTTTTCAATATATGCCTGACCGAGTTTACTCATATGTGCGTAAGCTCCCTTTATTCTTTTCCAACTTGTTTCTACACCGCATCTCATTTTCGTATCATTTTTTCAACGCCCCCTATCCCCACTTCGAAAAGAGTAAAAATGCTGGTTCAGTGGTATTGACCGCGTCACGGGACACTCGAGTAGACTGTAAATATCGCTGGTTACTCCGCGAAACTTTCCTCCAGTCTTGGGAACTAGGGAATATTAAAAGCTTCCCAAGTTTCGTATTAATTGGACAAAGTTTGATCCCGCAGTGAGCACCGTAGTTTCGAAAGGTTGCACCATGATAATCACGTCGGGCAGTAACGAGGTCAACTCCGAGGATCATTAAGAGGGATGAATATTTTATTTGAAAAATCGAAGATTAAATTCAAAAAACCACGTCTCTTGTTCCTTTTGGTGGTGAATGAGCGCGCGTTGGAGCGTTTAAAAGAGTGATCGATGAAAGCGGAAAATCGTCGACGCACAAGAGCATCGACGCATCGCCGTCGAGCGCTATTTTTTTTATTTTTATTCACGCTAAAAAAAAGAACGTGGAAAAAAGAACCGTCAAGTTTTTTTTTATCACATACAATATACCATTCGGTGGAAAAGGGCGCGGGTAGAGAAAGGGCTCTGCTGGCGGGATATGAGTGCCCAAACACGTATACACTCTCGTACAGCTTTCCACAGTCCCTTTGCGTCTTCTAGATCAAAGAAAGCTCCAGCATTATGCATTTCGCCACAAAACTTAATGACACACTCGCACGTACACGTGTGATTGTGATTTCGCGAGTGCTCGCAAATACGCAATGTCAGGTGGACTTTTTACGAGAACGGCAGATTGTCCACTGGTAGTCCACGAGAGATGGATGAATAATCCAGATTGAACATAAACGAGTGTTCTACTTTGACTAAAAAAACTGGGTGACTCCAGAGACCTAACTTTCATCAAGGCTGCCACAGATTTTTCGTTCTCCTTCAAACCGTGGCTTCTTTTGGGGTTTGTCCAATTGGCACGCATTTTTATGACTCGACAGATTTATGGCGATCGAAAGAGAGCGATACGGGAGGGGGGATTCACCATTGAACCGCGTTTCGACCCAGTGAGCAGCAAAAATACACGTGTCCAAAAACAATTCCCTCGGTGCCAAATAGTTGTCCCCGAAAACGTTCCACAATTGTTTCAATCGACCATTTTCCCATGTGAGAGTACACAGCTTGTGTTTCGAATTTCCGTGAGAAGTAACTTCACATTTTCCGATGTCACAACAGTTCCTATCGTTTGCATAAATAATGTTTGTTCTTAAAAAATAAACCAAAACATACAACGTTCCACAGTTATCTCATTGTCAGGTTTATTCATTTCAAAATATCAAGGAGCTAATTATATTCGAGAACATACTTTATTTTCACTTAATTGTTCCTGGAATCTTGGAGTTCGTTCAAATTACTGACCGGGCGTTTTCTTTTTTCTTTCATTCTTCCCTAACAGCCTCACCATTACAAACAATCGTTTTCGAGGCTTTCCATTTTAACAGCGCTGTCGCCCGCCTTGTCGCCTTTTCCCGCTTCCACCTCTCCGCTTATGTTCGAAATTAGTCAAGGCAGTTCCTTTGCACGTGATATATACATACCACGCCACGGTCCGGTCACCCTAATGAACCTCTAACGAAGCCAAAGGCACATCAGAGCCCGTACACTGTATGAATACAGGAAGGACACGAAATATACATACTGGACACACGTCACGCATCTATACATACGTCCATGCATAATGGCAGTCAGCTTTGAACGGTTTTGAAAAACACACATAATAAACTCATGGAAATACCGTTGTACGAAGCTTGACGTAAAAGGTCGTTCACTTGGATACTCTTTCGTATCATACTTTATTTTTTCACGTAATGTAGAATTCCGTGATTCATTATTACGTTTGTCAATGACCGAGAGATGCGCGTACGATGCGCGAAAAACCGTGAGGACCGGTACGTCGACCAGTTGGCGTTGCTCTTTCACGTCATTCCCTGTCGGACCAATCCCACATATGGAAATATGTGGGATTGGTCCGACAGGGAATGACGATTCGCCGCAGTGTGATTTTTATACATTTTTTTACGAACGTTTCAGTAGTCAATAGATTCAGTTTTTTCATTAATCAATTTATTAAGTTCTTTCCTTTAATTAAGTTTTTTAATTTATCAGTTAATTAAATTATTTTCTTTAATCAATTAAGAAAGTCCTGAACTTTCTTTTTGTTTGTTTGAGAGTAATTAGCCTAATAAGTTCCATGTTCACACGAAAAAAAAACATCATAATTTACCATGAAAAATAATATTTTCGGCATCTATCGTTTGGGCCTAGTTTTTTCTTGGCGAGGGTATACTTATCACGGAATGCCATACAAGAAGTTCCGCAGTGTTACAGTTAAGCTTCCTTGGTAGAACGAACTTATCAACGTTGGTTAAAGAAATCCTATTCCGAGGATTTTCAAATTGAGGCTGATGAAGAAATTGAATCAACCTTCTACGAAACAGGTATTGCGACATTGCTCGAAAGATTGCTGAAGGTCAACGAACAAAATGGAAATTCCGTTATTGAATAAAAGATGTTCCGTGTATAAAGTGATTCGAGGTTTCACTTGAGGAAAATTCGAGGGAAATCGCGAATTATTAACAATTTTAACAACCTATGTTAGGTTAGATCATTCACCTTCCGCTGTTAGTTAACCGAAATGTTAGATTAGGTAATCTAACTTCCGTTGTTAGTTAACCGTAATTTTCGCTTGTATAACCTAACTTCCGGTGTTTTCGATTGTCCCATCAACTCGGAGATGGAGAGTGGTAGCGACTAATTGCTGAAGGGGAATATTTTAGAGACGAAAAAATTGGGAATACGCAAAAAATAAATATGTGTATAAACGCGCACGCGCTCGTTTTTCGTTCCCGAAAGTTACGAATGTGGTTTTGATTTAACGGTGCTCGAGAATAACAACGGTGATGGAAAATACCGCTCTTGCTACTCGCTTGTTCCTTTTCTCGTGTTGCACTCCTGTGCGCCAACGAAGACTTTTACCCTTTGTTACGTGCGAGTTTCTTGAACACAGGTACCGCACACCATTCCTGATTAGTCTCTTTTGTTCTTCTCCGTGCGTTTATATATATATTTACATTCTTGGATTTCCCATACTTGCTTACTCACTCGAGGGTAAAACACGTCATCAGAATCATCACTTTTCGTCGTTCTCATTGGTTCTGGTGTATTTGTTATTGCCAGTTCATTCTGTGGGCGGCGATTGATCTGGTGAAAATCGATATCACAAATCTCCGTTTTTCATCGACGAATGTACAAAGAATTATCGTTGCAATTGATAATGCGAATAATTGTTTTAAAATTTTTGTTGCGTGTTTAATAAGGATAATAATAATTTGTTGATGTGAAAGTCATTATCATCATTCGTTATAACAATAAAACGACAATGTAAACATATGTATTCACAATCAATAATGTATTTTTTATTTATAGAATATTTTTTTTACTGAATATACATATGCCTTCTTTTAATACGACATTGCATGATGAGATTAAATTTTGGATCGTTGGTACGCAACCATCTTTCTTTTTTCAATTCTCAATTTTTATTATTTTTCAAGATTGAATAATAACATTGGAGATTTCTGGTGAATCGTTAATTAAGAATACTCGATTTACTGTTTGCAGTTTTTGTCGGAGTAGAAATCCGCCAGAGACAATTTGATAAAAAATTTATGAAATCGATTAAAAAAAATTATTGTCGTTGCATCCCGGGTTAATATTCGCATATTACTCGGACCTTCATTAATTTTTTACATTTTCCACTTGTCTCAACCCAAAATTCAAAACTTGCCTCTCAACGATGCAAAGTTCCTATTTTTGTATTTGGCAGCACCGTAGTTCGATAGGAACGTTGAACCAAGGGGATTTTCGTTTTTTTCGTTTGGCATTTCCCCTGATCCCTCGTGACAGCCAAGTGGACATATCATTATTGGCGTTTTGCTCACGTATGCACGATAGTGTGGAAAATTCGTTCCTGATAATGGAACGTACCACGTTGGACGATCGTGATTGCGGTTGGCAGTTTAATATAGCACGAACGTTAATGTTTTTACGATCGGTGCAGGAGAAAGGTGGAGAAGATTAAGTGAGAGGGGATATTCTTTCTCTTTACTCTAGAGGGAGGGGAGGGGGGAGGAAAAGATCTATTGCAACCCAGAATTTGAGTGAAAAGTACAGGCGAACGAGAGAAGTAAATATCCTCGTCTTAACGTTCAGGGGCCATACGCGCGAGTCGTTCCAGGTCAAATCCACTACATTTTTGTTATCTTTTTGTTCCACAATCTTTTGTAGATAAAAAATTGCACTTTTGTCTGTAAAAACAATCCCGACTATTTTACAAGTCGCCTTCAGCCTCAATGAAATTGAAGATTGACTGATTCAAATGCAATCACAATACTTTTCGATTTTATTAATATTTCTTTCCAATCCTTTTTTTTCTATTTTAAAATCGAAATTATTTCACAATCAAAAGAACGTACCGCAAATTAGCGAAATAAAATACATGAACAATAAAGACACACTTTGCCCATTACAATCTTCCACAAAATACGATCCAAGGATGCGAACTTCATAAGTAATTTCCCTTTTCGTAAATTTTCATTAAAAAAAAACGACATTCGAAACACCCAATATCTAAATAACATTCTTAATGATGACGATGAATCACAGCACGTAACTTGATTTTTTCTATGATAGAGCTGTCATTCCATTGTAGGAAAATTAACAGTCCTAATTTTTTACTCGACTGCCCCGAAGAATTCATGAATGTAATCGACGAGAAGTTTGCATGTTCTTTTTTCTTCGTATAAATGATGTTTGTTTCGAGGCAGTTAAAGTGCAGCTACATCTCGCCATATCAGAATGAAATAAATGAATATAAATGTGTCCCGCGTTCTATTTTACTTGGATTAGCCTTTATATGTGTCCATGGATATATATATTTATGGGGATTTGTATATATATTGCATACCCCTATACCTATAGGTTCATATAATAGACTAGACGCCAGTGAGCAGAAAAGATACGATTATATATATATATATATGAGCTAGTGCAAAACAGGGGCTGCGATACAATCTGCCTATATATCTTAACGCTGGAGATAATGAAAGCACGCTTCGGTAATTTTTGCAACAGATTCACGACGCTCCTGCGTGGCTAAAAGCTCGCTGTTCGAGAATGCAGATTATTCCATTACCATTAAAGTTTCAAATCGCCAGCGATGGCGTCAAACGAGGAGAGAATTGAAATCTTATTAATGCATTAATTATTGAATGGTATGCCATGGCACGAAAATACGTGATAAATCTTTAGAAAAAGTCTCGAAAAGATCGATCGATTGAAAAAATGGTTTTGGTATTTGCATCGTTTGGAATGCAAATCGAATTTATTTATCCCTTTAGCCAAAGCCTTTTCTTTTCTACGAGTATTGGATAAGAAATTCATTTGAATGGTTTTTCTTGTATTTTACGATTTACGATTTTAGCATATGAAAGAGTGAATGTAAAGAAATTATTATGTCAAAGATGTACATTGTTTAAAGGATATACGTAATGCCAACGAATTATTTATTTAAGACAACACGTTACTTCAAAAATCCTGACAATCACAGATTAGTGTTTTACCTCTTAATATTGTGTGTTGATTCATGATATCCGTGTGTTTTTTTCCTGTACTTAAATAATCAAATATAATTGTCCGTAATTAAGTTTCGACTCGGCCCGGCGATTGCGGAACTCAATCGGTTAAAACAACGTTGTTTTTTTTCTGCGACACGCGTACTCGCGTTTTTCGGTCTTCGTCAGCTCGTAAAACTGACTTCGTCTTCGTCAGCTCAATGGATTTCCAGATATACTCTTATCTTACATTTTTCTTTTCTTTTTTTGCTTCCCAGTTTCTTCGTTGGTGACTTTATGGAAGCGTACTTTAGAGAATTTTGTGATTACACGCGTACGCTGTAACACTGCGTTTTATCGTCTCGCGGAAAACTTGTTAAGGGGATCGCTCGATAATTGCGGGAGCTATAGTAGACACGTCGTTTAAAATGAGAGTCACGTGAACGCTTGTTCTCGCGAGTAGTTTTCTCGCTGGCGGGCAATCTCTCACGTGCAAAGCAAAAGCCTTTCCCTCGTCAACGTGGCGCACTGGCGGGACTTTCTATCGGTTCGCTACGTACATGAAACTCCAACTTCTTGCGATTAATCTAACGACTCTCTGTCTGTACGTGAACGGTATTCCGATACTCGTGTGCAAGAATGGCGGCTCTAGTTTCCCCGTAGCAACGAAAATACGTTTTTTTCTTTTTTTCTCTCGTACTTCGTACTCAGCAATTTGTATGCCTTTGATTATTGGAAGGAAGCAACTGACGGGTGCGTGTGTGTATGCGCTGGTACGCGTTAAGGATATGTAGAAAATCGACACGAGCCCGCAAATTTTTAAAATCGCTTTTTCATTGGCAGTTGAGTTCTCGATAAAAAATCGAGCATCAGTCTCTGTAAAATTCATAGACGCAGAGGCTGATACTGTTCTTTTAAGATAAAAATATTCCATTCGGACAGATATCATAAATATTTGTCAGCAATTTTGATGGTTTCATTGTGCTGCCTTCAACAAGTATTTTCTGCGCCAATTGAATCTGAAATTCACTCCGGATTGGATACTATTTATTCTCACGTCGTTCATTCGAGTTACGCTTGATAAAAAAAGGACCTTTAGATTCCCGCGAGCGATCTCGAATTCACTTTTCTACAACGAAAGTTGACGGAACTGCAACGTGCTCGAAACCAATCTCATGTCTTCGCAGTTTTACACTCCTAGCCTATTCTTGTCTCATATTCGCGTTGGTCGCTCAACGGCTGAAGGTTATCAGCCTTTTCGAGGGACTCCCAGGGCAATTCACAATTCGTGCTAATCCAACCAGTTTCTGTACAGTTTGTACGAAAAATATCGCTTTGGGAGATACGCTGTTAGGAATACACTCGAAGAATACAGTCCTGACGGGATTCGACTTCGAATCGGTCAGTGAACAGAGAAGGCCATAAAAAGACCGATTACTTTTCGTTTTATTTGCAATTAAAACAATATTACCAAAATCGCAACGCTACATTTTTCATCTTTGTGCTTTTTATTCACGTAATTACGACTTCATCGCACATGGGTACTTTTCGATCAATTCAGATTACCTCAACGCGAAAATCAGCATTTCTACAACTCCCAAGCGTTCACCGGCAATATCGATATGACGAGAAAAAAATTACGATCGAACCTCGAGATAGGAATTAAGTTTGCATCTCTGAAACGCGACCAGTTAATTTTCCAATTTCTCTTCTTTTTGAAGACTATAAAAAATAATATTTCGCATATTTTTTCAAATCGGTTAATTAAATAAAGATACTAATTGTTTGTGTGAATTTCGTACCCAAATTCACGGAAAGTCATTTGAGTCAATCTTAGGGAGAAGTAAAGAGTGTATCACGTGTTATACGAGTTCGAGAAAGATGGCTGAAATTCGCGAATGGAATATCTCCAGAAGTCAACCGGCGTTGGTGGCTGGGTGGTCGGAATGCTACTCCGACCACCGAAGTTAAGCAGCGCCGGGAGCGGCTGATACTTGGATCGGTAACCGCTTAACCGTGCTCTGGCTGGCGCATCGACCAGTGAAGGGGTGGCCGATTTTTCTAAGGCCTTGCTGTACAGAATTTTTGTTAAAGCTAGTTAACACCAAGGAATCTGAAGAATACATGGCCGTCTACACCGGTACGGGTTTTCCACAGTTTCCCTGTATCCTTGGAAAATGCGGTATAGTATAGCTCAAGTCGGCCTTGGCCGCAATGGGGGTTAGGTTCTCGTGGATTATTGAACAGGGAAGAAGATCTAGTGGAATTGGGGGAAAATGATGGAGGGATAATGAAGAAATCAAGCAATCAATAAAAAAAATATTGCTAGAAGTTCCCATAGAACTTGACGCAAAATTATATAAGGAAATTAATTTACGTTGTTGTGAATTTTCTAAACCCTAATTGTTGCTTTCCTCCTAAAAACTTTCCTAGGACTTTTCATGAGAAAACCTAGGACTTTCCGTGAGGAAACCTTGTACGAAAATATTAAAGGTTATGTTAATCTAGAACGTGATCTTAAGTCGAAGTAGCGTATATACTACTTGACGTATTAGTGAAAATCGGACAGCTGAAATGTTTGAATCGAACTTTCTCAGAGACGATCACCTTCAAACGTAAAATAAAACCGTTAAGATCTGCGTTTATGAATCCGCCAGTGTCTGATGCTCGTATTTTTCTAGAAAGCTTCACGGTTTATGAGAAAATTGGTTTTGAAAGACGGTAAAATTATGGCTCTTTTCTAAATTTTCTTAAACGATTTTCGCAATGATGGCGAATTTGAACTCGTGTCATAATATTATATCACTTTTAGCAAACAAGCTCTCTTATCCAAACACTGTGAAAACGTTTACCTTGCCAGCCTGTGGAATGATTTGTTATTTTTATCGACAGTCGAGCATAAATCGTCGATCGGTAAACCCATTTCTCTCTCGAGCTACCAAAGCGGTCTACTCTACCGACAGGCATGTACAAGCTTTCCAGCAACACTGCGCGAGGAAACTTTTCCCCTTGGCATTTTTCATATCATGGGAATTCAACTTTTGCACCCCGTATTCCTCAGCCGATAAAATCCTTATTCCCACTAACTACCGACCAGGGACAAGTCTAATAATTTTTCTGTTTTCCATCGATCCCGATCTCCACTACGATACATCGAAAGTTTTGACAACTCACCAACAAAGTAATACATTTTTTTTATTTTTCTACTGTTCATTTGGTAGATTGATTGATTGAACGAATATCGTCAGCTTGATCAATGCACTCCTCAATAATAACTTCAACTAGGCTTTACATACACTGATACACTTAATTTCAATAAAAAATATCGGATATTTCTATCTCTTCGAAATATGTAATGGGCACGATAATTAGCGATTGAGCTATTACGATGGAGTCAAATACATTTTGTTGCCACTGTACTTTTTATTATTAAAATTGCAAAAGCTTTTTGCTTCTTTGCTTCACATGCATATGGTTACGTTACTAACGATCAAATTCCACCATTGTTCGTTCCTTAAACTAAAATAAAGAAATATATCTCGTAGCGACGTCGAAAAGAAAAATGCCTTGATCGACGTCGAAAAGAAAAATGCCTTGATCGACGTCGAAATGCCTTGTATCGATATCTATCGATGTTACGTGTATTTCACTATCTTTATAGTTATCGTACGTACTTTTCTTCGAAGATCTTAAATCGAACTCCTTTAGTCTACCATTTTTTATTATCATCCGTATAAGTTATGTTTCTAAATTTATTTCTTATATGTTGGAAATTTGAGCTTTATCTTACGTTGGAGGGTCAGTTGGCCGTATTTTTACTACTCAACGATACGTTTCATGACGATATCATTATTTGACATAATGGAGAAAAATATACACGAAATATAATATAAAAAATATTTTTTTTCCAAATTACAAAGATCGTAAGATGTACAGCAGGGTCATCAGGTTGGGTGTTGATGCGCGGTACTGAAATGTGTTTTTCGAAATGACATCGCTGAGATTGTTCAGGGGAGAGCGGAAGTCTCGTGTAGTCCTGCACAAATGATTGCCCAAAGTCGTTGAATATTTTTGATGTATTAAATAATTCAATTATTGTACTTTTTTATCGAACTCTCGATAATTATACATCCAGAATATTCTTAATGTACGTTCTTGCACAATTATTGAAATTAGTTTTTGATATTCTTCATTTATAAATATCCAAGATCGTTTCGTGGTTTTTGTTGTTGTTGTTGTTATTGAAGGCCAGAATGTAATAGATAGCGCTAATAATAGCTAAGCCACGGCCCTCTGAAAACAGATGCCTGTCTTTTATCTCGACGAGGCTCGTATCGCGAGTAAAAGGATTTCTGATGAGTGAGCGAGACGCGACTAACCCTCATGCGTCGTACATGCCGAAGGGCGTAAAGAAAATATCCATATACAAACGTAACGCTCACAGACGCACTTATCGAGTGCTTGGAAGAAAAAGGGCGCGTGTCAGCTATTTTCGATCGCAACGTAATCCTCCCTTGGGTCGTTACTTTGGCAAGCAAACTTTTTCTGATACTTGGACTGATACGTACGTACACGACTGAACAGACTATATACCCGTCGCATATATAGCCGCGTCGAGTAAACGTCAAGTACCTTTAGAAAGATCGACGTACCTCTTCCTACACGGAGCTCCTTCACGTTTCAGAGGCGCTTCACGCTTTTGACGTCGCCAATTTTTTGTTGTTGCTTTTTTTCACTCCCTCTTTTTTTCGTACCTCGACGCTTCGGCGCGGACATAATAAAATTCTATCTTGCAACTTTAACGCTGAGGGGAGATGTGAGAAAATAAAATTCCGAGGCGGCTCTCTCGTCCACATTGTTGTGTTGACTCAGAGCCTTGCTGAGAGGAAAAAATTCTCAGCGAATCGAGAATTCCTTTGCTCGATCGTGAAAAACTCCAGAATTTTCATTTAATCAAAGCGCCACTTCTATTCGAAAAATAAACGGAGGAAATTGTGTTACTGATTTTATTGTTACTATTTTTATCTCGCTCTCTCTACTCTTTTCTGTTTTAAATAACGACTCTCCCTCTTTACTCTTTTCTGTTTCAAATAATGACCCACGACAATGACCCAATGACTTTTTTTTAACATTCTCATCTCGCGAAATACTATCTAAATATATAAAATTCGACTTTTGACACTAATAAAAATAAAAAAAAACAATCGTTGCATTTTTTTACAATGCAAACTTCAAGTCGATTTATTTCTTCCGCTTCCAGGGAATTTGCAAAATTGAAGAAGAAAAAAATGTCTTGCGCATTCGCAGCGATATTTGCAAAATCACTGTTTTATATCGGAGATGACTAACGATCGTCGTTGAGTGAATAATTCGAATGATTTGTTATTGTTTTTGAGAAAAAAACGTTTTTTTCGTTGGCGCCTGATTAGTAACAGCTCGATGAAAAGTCGTAGGTGTTTGGAGGGTATGTGCGCGTCGCGAAAAAAGAGCGAAGTTTAAAGATGGTGAGCTGGCACCTTATACGAGCCCCAGCGATAATAATATTAAAAAGATAATAATAATATTAAAAAATCGTTATCCGACCAGAGTTTTTGGTGTATTCTTTTACTCGGGCTTCAAATGACGAGACACATCCTCTTTATTGCTAGAAAATTTTCTGTATTTCTCGATTTTGGAAAGCTTTGAAAAAGTTCGGGGTTGCCCTTCGTTACACGTGTATTAGCTTACGGAGCACGATCATTTGCGGCATTGAACATGAGTCAAGCTTTACCTCTTCAGAGCGAAAAGGGAACGTATTTATGAAAAGTCTTACTGGTGAAAGCGTTCTCATTTCAAAGCGTCTGCGTCGTCACTCGTAACAAAGGGCATGAATAATAAAATAAACATTACCGCTATTCTCAGATCTCATCGGACGGATCTTTTTTTTACCCCTCATGAAGATGGATAGACCGACTTAAAAATTCCTGCTCTTGAAAAACCAACCCCTGTCACGTGGTGTATAAATAAGTGATCCTTTTTTTTGCTCTCATTTCTCGCACTTTCGACACGAGCCTCAACTTCTTTTTTTTTGTTCTCTGCCAAAAAAAAAAAATCATTTTTCCTTGCTCACTTCGTACGAACAAGTAGGCGAAGTAAAAATGCGAGAAGTTTCCAGAAAAAAAAATTTACAACAAGATGGTGCGCTTTTGAAATATTACCGAGTGCAAGTTTTCCTCGCAAATTAACGAATACGCCAAAGAGGAAAATAAAAGTATCGAAAGTTTCGTGCGAAAAAATTGAAATAAATGGTAAACGAAAAATGTGTGTTTAAGTAATCGTGTAAATTTCAATAAACATTTTCATCTTCTGCCTCTTGCTTAAAGCATCGTTTGATCAAGATCACTACTTTACATTTTTCCATTCCAATGTTGCTTCGAAATTTGCACAACTCTAGAAAGAAAAAAAACAGTTTTATATTATTGATTTCGTGCACGAACGACGTTATTCGTTTTCCGACGCGGCTTTCAATATCATTTTTTAATAAAATCGTTCATACATTACTCAAAAATTCAACAAAAATCTTTGTTGCTTTTTATTCGATTGACAAATTTCGTCAAGCTGAATCGTTATCGAAATGGCAGAACTGTGACGATTCTGAAGACACGGATTTATCGCGGGATGTCCCGCACGTAGGCGCTCTTCCCGGTTGTCTTCTGGCATTTTGGTTAAGGTCTCTGTGGTGTCTAGTCTAGACCATCGTGTTTGGTCGACGCGTCAGGTCGATATCCGGGCTGCGACGTTCGGACGACGGCGTCGTCGCTGGCCTGTATAGTAATAAGTGCACACTCATATATATACACACACACGCACACGTAATGTCACAGAGAGCAAGAGCGTTACAGTCGTTGTGTGGAACAGGGACGACGACGAGCGACGACCAAGTTCCCAAGGGACTTAATGAATCCCGTCGCGGATCTTAAGGGGGGGGGGGGGGGGGGGGGCGGGGGGGGGGGGGGGGGGGGGGGGGGGGGGGGGGAGGAGGAGGAGGAGACTCGACGATAACGATACGTTTGCAAAGAAACATCCGGAACTCTTACAAATGCTCCGTCGTTCATAGACTTTGTAGGGATTTCCAGCACCAATTTCGTAAGCAAAGATCTTTGTCAAATTCACGAAAATAGAGGATTTCCGAATTTCAAATGTATTTTATGGGGCTGAAGTTTTTATCATTTGAGTTTGAATTACGAGATCACGTGTTTCCAATTTGTTGCTCATCGCTAAATAAGGATCAGACAAAAACTGGCCACGATCATCACAGCCCAATTTTGCTGAAAGAAATTTGGAAAATATTGAAACGGTTTTTCGTTGCATTCCAACGATGGAAGCTTCAATGTCGTTGCGTTTTTCTAACACTTTTGTTTTCATTCTCTTTACTTATTCTTTCGCTTGTACAATTAGTTCATTTTGTTTTTAGTTTAGGTTTCATAAGTATTATTTGTTCGTCAAATTATTATTGATTCTGTATTGCTTAACTACCAGGTCAAACGCTTTTTCTGTGTCGCTGCGGGGTCAACCGGAATTTTCAAAAATACGTCTTCGAAGTATAGTGGAAAGAAAAAAATGAAAAGACAATAATCGTTGAATTCCAACGAAGCAAATTTCAATGTGATAAAAAGATACGAACTTCCGTTGGGTTTCAGCGATGCAAACTTCAGACCCATTATGGATATAATAGACGATAAACTGGTATCGATGTACAGTATCCGCGATTTACAGCCCGTCGGCTTTACAAGACCACACACACGTGCGGGTACACCTACAGTAGAGTCCCGATTGTGCGAACCCATCCGAACCGAGTCTAGTTCGGATAATAGGAATACGTAATCATGGGTGGGTACATATTACATGTGGAAAAAAATAAAAATCGGGTTTTCATTCCATATGTATTTTTTAATATACATTCGAAGGACCATTGAGAACAAATATGTTCCAATAGAAGGTTCAAGATAAGCATGCAGATTTTGTAGTTAAAAAATAAGATGGATTCGAAAAATAACATCACTTTTTATTGTTTTCAAAAAATAATCATTTATTCATCAATATGTGATATCCGCTCTTCGCTATAGCCTCGAGAGCTCTCAGGGATGCGATCTTTATCTCCTCAATCATGGCAAATCTGCGTCCATGGTTCTTTTCAGTTTCGGGAAGAGAAAAAACGTCGCAGGGGGTCAAGTCCGGTGAATACAGTGGCTGATGCATGAATACGTTGTTGTTTTTCGCCAAAACAATCACGAAGAAGCAACGACGCGTAACCAAGTGCGTCATCGTTTTGGATAGCAAAAAAACGCCAAGCAAACGAAAACACGTTTAACCTCAATATTGATGAAAAACAAACTAAATATGTAAATCAGCTGATGCTGTCAACGTATGTTGGGGACCTGCGCACGAACATGACCCAAGAAAACATCGAAAATTGAATGTACCTGCGAAATTTGAAAAGTTCCATTGTTAAAAAAAAAAAACTTCGTATGGCACTAAGATTTTACGGATAATCGGAATAAGGAATACGGATGATCGCATAATCGGAGGGTTCCGATGAAGCTAGTCACCGTTCGAATAACAGAGGCCTCAGGAAATCGATGTTCTACTCTACATTCGCCGATAGTCCTTCGTTGAAGCGCATGTAACGACGCGGACGCACACACTTCTTTCTTCTCCATACACGACATCACAAACGATTACGCGTATAGGTAGTTATGCACAGGGTTTCGCACGGAGGGCAATGGAGTTGCTGCGCTGCAGGACGATGAAAGTGGGGTGCAGAGGACACGGCGAGAAATTCCGTATGCGGTATCGAACCGTCGCTTCCTCCCATCGGTCCACGCTTGCACCTGCTCGAACTCCGATTGGCTTGGACGCATTGGACATACACGTAGGGCCAAATACACTCGAACGAACGGCAGTAAGTGTCTTCGAAATGACCTTCCTGCAAACCGGCGAGTATACAACTGAATTGGAGAACTTCCGTTTCCGGATCGGTTCTCCCAGTTGCCTGTATTCGCATTGGGTCTGTATTCGAAATCTCGATGCCTCACGGTCTTCGAAATCATTATTAGACGAATGTGTGAGCACATTCGCCTAGGTATACCTTCAAGGCCTTCGGAAGGGTCAAATTTGTTGATGATCAATACGAGACGAATACTCGGGGTCAAAATCAACTACTCCATATGCATTTGAGAAGGTTGTCAACGGGAAAGCGCCAATCCGTGCATTCGAAACAGGAAGTTGCACTCTTCTATTCGCTATTAATCTAAGGTATATATAAATTGCTCGAGTGTTTTTTTTACACACGTGCACACCTGGCTCTTTGCTGAAAGACACTCTGGATCCATCAATATTCTTTCTCTTGTCCTCCCTCCTCTCTCTCTCCCTCGCTCTCTCTCTCTCTCACTCCGTACCTCGTAATTTAACAAATACGCGAGGTACATGGTTAAATTGCGAACTACTAGGTGTTTAAGCCGATTCATTTTCTTTTCCTATTTTTTGGGTTTATTAATATTTTATTATTTTTTCTCCACTATTTAATTATGGGTTTCGAATTATTATCTTTTGTTTGGTTTCTTAGCTCCTCGTTTTTCGCAATTATCATTCTTTTTATTATTGTATTATTATTATTATTATTATTATTATTATATTATTTTTACATTTATTCTGCTAAGTTACTGTTTAAGTTTTTTATGTTTATATTACTATCTCTTTTGTGCCCAAAAGTCTTTGACTGGGGCATAATAAAAAATATCATCATCATCTCTCTCTTTCACCCTTCCAGCCTTTTTCGTTTTCTTCTTTATAATTCGGTCTACTGCTCCCCTGATTTCAAAAAGTCATTTACTTTCTTTCATCGAATTCCTTAGCCCTTTTTATTTCCTAGCTCTGACCTACTGTTGATAGATGGAGAGTAGATGTGGGCTGGGACAGGGGGTAGTAGGGCGAATAGGAGTTATGATGCATCATAAAAGACTGGTCCTGTGGGACGACAGTGGATCCATCAGTCCCGCCACATCTCTTCGCACATCGATGTTCCCTCCAATTTTTCCCTTAAACTGTCGAAACGACTCGCATACTTCTATACTTCTATACTTGAAAAACGAAAAGTTTAACGTCGTCGAAACTTTCTCGTACGTGAATTATTGGAGCTGCTGAACAATCGAAATTTCGCGAATGTGTATCACAAAGTGCGCAGTAGAATGGAAGATGAAAGACCTTGGTAAAAACCGCTCGTAAATCGAATCAGGGAAGAATGCGAATGATTTTTTTTTCATACGCGCGATAAATCCTTTTCTCCCCTTATCGCCAGGTCTATTATTGTTGATACGCTCTTTTCGAACTTCCCGGAAAAAAACAGGGTATTCAGTAATCTTTATTCTTTCACTTCCGGATCGAAGTGCTCGCAGGGAAGGTAGACAAACAAAAAACTGGGCAAGTGCGAATCGGACACGCGCACGAAGGGTTCCGTACCGTCCGTAGCAAAAAAACGGTAAAAAATCGTGTTTTTTGTATGGGAAACCCCCTTAAATATTCATTTTTTTGTTTTTAGTATTTGTTGTTGTAGCGGCAACAGAAATACATAATCTGTGACAATTTCAGCTGCCTAGCTATAGCGGTTCTTGGGATACAGCCTGGAGACAGACAGACGGACAGACAGACGGACAGACAGACAGACAGTGAAGTCTTAGTAGTAGGGTCCCGTTTTTACCCTTTGGGTACGGAACCCTAAAAATGAGCAACGACGCGGAAGTGACAATTATCGTGATAGTGAGATATGTTTTTGAGGATTCGCGCCATTTTATTTTCGTACGGATATGAATAATTAATCTCGCGGTCACTCGACTGCGCACACATGCCCGGCTTCATATTCCTTCCGTCCCTTAGAGGGAACACGACGACTAATGGTCCGCAATGAAAGTACAAACTCCGGAATGTCACCGCTATTATGATTATTTTTTATTATCAAACCTACCGTTATCAACGTGCTGGTGATATTTTTTTCTAGACTTTAATTAAAAAATTCGTTACCACATCTATCTGCATTCCATGTCCTCAACCTTGAACTCCCTGCTTTATATATGTATATATATGAGAAGAGGGAAAAGAGAAAAAAAAGACGATGACGAGCTCGCGAGTACTTCTCCCTGCGTGTCTCGTTTCGTGAGCTCACTTCTCTAACTCATCATCATCTGTTCCCTCGCCCCCTCCCCCTTTCTCCTCTCAGTCCCTCTATTTCTCTTCACGTTGCACAAAATCGATTTTCCAAGCTTTCGTTTTTCATAGACAGTTTGATATTTATACTCATTTCCCACGGGTTTCTCGTAGGCACTGTATCATCCGTAGTCAAGGGCTACGTGTGCTTTGATTGCTCTCGTAATCACGGGCCAGCAATTACGACCCGATCATCGTATACCGCCGGGTAATTGATAGCTAACCGCGATATGTACACGGACACAAGATTGTACGTAGGTGTACGTATATACGCACCGCTCGAACTACCAGACCCCCTCCCCCCCAACGTCATCAAACTCACATATCTATATAAACATAAATATTCTCTATGTATCATTGCGTCGAGAAAGTAGGCACGACCCCACGTACTTATTGATAGATTTTTACTTTCATATATCCAAATTGAATTTTTTGTCGTTAAAATTTGATTTTCCAAAGTAATACAAAATTAACACAAAGATCTCGTACGTTCGTTGCTTATGGATTTATTTTTGCAAGCACGTGCACACACACACACACACACATCTATACTATATCGTACAGAAGATCGTTGAACAAGGATGTTTCGTTGTGTGAATATATCTAACCTCATTTTTGCGATTGAGTGATCGAGAGGAACGAATGACGTGCAGTGCTATTCCATCAATCAAGAGACGAAGAGACCTCACCTCGATGATCGATATGCATATTTGTTTTCGTACGTTTATACGTACATCAATATGTGGGACAGGTATAATCAGCGTTGTTTCCGGTTTGCATTCATTTCTAAAAATCGCGACGCTAATACGGTCGATGTAAACATGGAAAATTATATCACCTCGTCGATTAAAAAATTCGTATCTGGAGTTACGTTACGGTATTTTTCTTCAAACGTATTCGCATTGGACAAACGTTGAAAGGTCTAAGAAGAGCGCACATGTGATCCGCGTGACGGATTATACAACCGCGCGAAAGGTTCTGAATTAGAGGTTAAACCATGCTTCATATGTGTTTTTGGGATTGTTAAATCCAAATCTTTAAAGCCCATTTAATTCCATAGCGTCTGGTTTTACATACAACTTTACTAACTCTAACTGAGCCACATTACAAATTCTGTTCTGGGGGTCAAACCATGTTTACTGTACGTTTTTGGGGTTGTTAATTTAAGAAGCTCGCTTAACCCTGCCGTGTCAGGTTTTGTCCATAACCTCAAATGACTTTATAAACCAGCCGCGCAAAAAATGATAACATCGGCTCAGACGATGTTCATTGTATTTTTTTGAGATCGGTAAATCCAAAAATCGTTTAAGGGCGTCCTCTAGTTTCTCGGATCGAAAAAATATGTGTAGAAAATGTGTGCCAAAGGATGTTTCGATATTCGAAGTAGTTCACAAGTTACGGCCCTGGAACGGAACAGGTATATGGAGCGCGCGCCAGGTATACGGAGCGCGCGCCGCACATGCACGAACTTTCAATCGCATTTTTCTTGAACCACCATTTTTCGAAACGGTGACCACGATATTTCAGAAACTACTGCACCGGTCTTGTTCAAATTTATACAGCATTTTTAATATGTTATAAGCCAGCGATTGCCCTACGATTATCATGATTGCTTCGATAGTTTTTGTTCTACGAGCGAAAAACTGAAGAAAAATGAGTGAAAAATGGAACGTAATTTTTAAAAGTGTATCAAAAAGTCAATTTTTGCGATTTAGAATTCACTCTGGGTCAATCGCTAGTCGTAAATATGAAGATTAAAATGCCTTAGTAACCCCTCTTTTACTTGATGTCTTCCTGTCGGCCACTATAACTTTTATTCTTTTATATATTTGGAATTCAAAAAATGTGTAAAGCTTATTTAAATGTTAATAAAGATTATCCAAAAACAATGAGATTGATTCTATCGATGGTTGGCCCGTAAAAAATTATTGAAGTAGCCGTAAAAAAACAGCCGAGAAACTAAAGATCTGCGTTGATACCTTTGCATCAGGTTTGCCTATAACCTCGAATAACCCCGTGGAATCGTTACACGGATATGTTTCATATATTATTTTGGGGTCGCTGAAAACGAATTTGGCGTTTATTTTCTGGTATTTAATTGGCCCCGTCGAGTTTTTGTAATAACCTCAAAAAAGGTATATAACGAAAGAAATATTTGTAGTTATGGTGATGAGGTTAAATGAACTTCAGATACGGTTTTTTTTAGGTGGCTTTGTCGTTTTTATTCGAAGCTTGGCCAAGTATCGAACGAGAGCTCAATCATGCGTGTGGTAAAGTGCGCGGGAGGGCGAGTGGCGCCTCGAACGGATGTGTCAATGCGGAACCGGAAGCCACTATAGAGCAGAACACCGCGCTGATATCGCGAATACAATTTGATAATAAATAAAATAGCGTGTGTGAAAATGGAAAAAAAGTGAGACATAATACATGAATGTACAGCTATAAAGCAACTAATTAAGTTCCGTGACGAATACGGTCTTCTTACGATGGGAATTCGATGAACGGCAAAGTCCCTTTACGTCCCAGCAAGATGGAAAGGGGGAAATAGAGAGAAAGAAAAAAGAATGAGCGAAGGCGATAAAATTCAGTGATACGCTCGTTTTCATACGAATTCATTGTACATAAATTCGTTATACATCGGTACTCAAATGTTATAATTTATGAGAGATAATTGTTAATACAATAAACAACTAGGTGAGAAGCGACACCTTGTTATTCGCATTGCAGGATTACCGGGAATATTTTTTATTCCACGTTTATTACACAGATTTTCGGCACGAGCTCGGTAGATAGGCAGACGAAAATTTGAAATGTAAATTAGAAAAATTGTTCACGGTATAAAATTACTCGTTTCTCTGATTTAGAAGAAGTGAAACCTTGAGTAATTGTGTCTAGTTATAGGTGTTTAAAAAAAGGTTGTTTGCGGTAATGAACTATTTATTTTAATGAATAGCTCATAACTTCATCGAATAAAATAAATTTTCAATAAGAATATCTCATATATTATATTTTTCTCAGATGGGATGGAAGTTTTCATTCTTGGAATACAACGAGAATGATTACTTTACAATTTCTCCAAATTCTTTCGAAAAATATTTTTTACGAAGTACCTTTATAATTCTGTCTAAAAAAAAGGTTTGATGTCATCGAAAATATTTTTACATATCTCAGCAAAATTTGCAGCACAATTAAAATGTATTGTCATTTTTTTTTTATAATTATACTACTATCAAATATATAAAAAAAATTTTTTTTTTCAATCAAAACTAAATGTATTAAGGGGCATATTTATTAAATATATCAATAGCCAAAAATACATAAAATCTATCCTAAGTTGAAATCCATTCTCTGAATCACCTTTTACGAAGAACGAGTCAGGTGTGATGACAAATAACGAGCAGGTAAAGCGAAGAGTGCAGAGATCGAAGGGTTCGCGATACGAATATGAATCGCGCAAGGTAGACAGCCTCCCCGTCTCTTCTTTGATCGAAGCTCCCACGTTTCATGTTTAATTTACCGTTTGGTAATGGCCCTGTTTCCGCGAGCGAAGAACCGGATAACTGTACCACAAGAACAGAGAAGAAACGAGCGAGTGTGTCTGGGAGCACAGAGGAAGTAATTGAGTAAGAGAGACGTATCGCGAGTGCGTGTACGGTGCGAGTTAAGATATGGAAACGAGAACGTTCGAAGGGCGACTCCGTGTAATATACGATTTATTATGAAAACATTCGGAAAGTGCAAAAACTAAAGCAGAATAATAATAAAAATAAAAACTCATGATCAAAACATCGATGATTGTTTCAGTTTTTTTTTTGAAATATTTTGTTTGCGCGAAAAATAATTATTTATTGTAATGCAGACAATGCATTTATTTTTTTGTTTACTTACTGCAATCGTTTGCAGTAATTGAAAAAAAAAACAAAACTTAACGGCTTCGCATTATAAAAATGCTCGTTTCCTTAAAAAAATAAACATCAACGTTGTCTCGAGCAACATATTAAAAAAAAATTGATTCTATTGTATTTCTTATTTCCCAAAAATAAGATTTTTTTTCTAAAAGCGACGATAAGAAATTGAAAATACAAAATTGAAAGAAAAATTGAAAGAATCGTAATTGAAAACAGAAGTTAAATACCGTAATTGATAAAAATTGAAGTCCTTAAGTTCGAACGAGGCAAGCTTCAATCTTATCCCCTTGAGTCCTCACAATCTCTTTCGATATCCGCAAGAATCGAATGGCATCAAACACAAACCCAACCAAACGAATCTGCCACTAGGGATTACAAGAATTCTCATACCCCACACCCATATATTTACTCCTTACAAGTGTCGGATATAAACATTGTATGAAACGTGATGTACTTTTTAGCGCCGAAGCGTAACGAACGTTTGCAGCACTTTTTATCATGCGTCTTTATACGTTTTTTTTTTTTTTATTTCAAGAAGTCCACGTATTCTAATACGTTTTCGTGAGAGGCTCTCTTGATGCACCCTCCATCGGGATTTGTATACATCCGATAATACTTTCACGGTAAGCACGTCGGTTCGTCTTATGCAAATATACGTGACTGGCGACGTATTACGAGACTCTGCGAGAGATTGAAACCGCAGAGAGCGAAATTGAGCGAACGGTCCCCTCATAGTAATAAGGGTATAAGTAAAAAAGAGAGGGAGAAGAGAAGAAGATGGAGAATGGGGCGGGGGGCGGCGGAAAAAGAAGATAGATATAGACGTAATGGCAGTCAGATATGGAAGGGGGCGGAAGGTGGGGAAAGAGTGAGAATCACTACAACGAAATCACTGTTTGTCCTATTCGTCGAATTCTTGACGAAAAATCAAAGAGACGTCGCAGGTCGTTCTCATACATATGTCACGTACAAAGTATCCTCGTCTGTTAATCTTTGTGCCAGACATCGGGCACTCAATACGATTAACAAACGGACTACAATGTTATCAGTAAAAGACACCTATCGATTAAATAAATCCACTACGTTCGGGCATCGATTTGATCTGTGTGAACGAACCTTTGTATCATAGAAATTCTGTTCTCTCGCTGCATGCATGGGCATTGATCTGCCACTGTCTAAGGTATCATTGGATGGATATTGAAAAATCACAAAAATGATTGAAAATTTATGGAAAAATTGTGTTCTTGTTAGAACAATGATACATTAATTCAGTTGACATTTTTTATGTTATTATTTATTAGTTATAAACGTATGAATTTAACGAGGTCATTTGTGGAGAAATAAGCGTCTGCGAATTTATTAATCGATCGGGTAATTAATCTTTCGCTATTTTATAAATAGTGACAGATTTATTTTGACGATTATATAATTAACAATCATCGAAAAAGTCAAGATATATTGAAATTTGTGAATTTATTAACAATAATAGGGTGACCTGAACGTACTAAAGAAATTAGGAAAATGAGAATTTCAGCATTTGAAAAAATAATTCCTTAAAGGGTTGGAAAGTGTACGAAAAAAATCTTGATCTATGCGGAGAAAGTCACCGGACAAAACTTGTGAATAACTATACGCGGTTTTGGTACGCCCGATCTCGAGAACGAAAATTTCCGTATTCTTATATATGCCGAATATAAAAGAGACGTCTTAGACTCACCACTCGGTGCACAATTCGCCAAAACTCGTCGGCTATTCTCTGACATGGCATTTTGCGCGATTTTATATCCAAGTTAAACGTCTTAACGTATTTTTTTTCGTTTTTCTGATTTCTTATCTCCGTTATGTTACGACGTACGCGATAACGAAGGTTTCGACGACAACTGGAAAACGGATGGAAAAAGAAACGACAGGGGACCGAAAAAATAAAAATAAAAATAAAAATAGGGATAAGCGTTACGTCTCAGGCCGTAGGTTGTCCACGCACATTTGCATAGGTCTCCCGAGGGAATCGCGCGAAGTGTAGACTTTTCTGTTGGATCTCTCTTTGGAATTCCCCCCTTTCCTCTCCTTGCCGTACGTGTGTGCGACGGAGATGAAAATGTACACCGACCGCATAAATGCTCTAGGTAGAACTCCGAAAGCCAGTGAAAAGAATTCCCCTCGGCTGCTTTGCTGCCCGACGGAAAGAGAAAGAGAGGGCGTTTGGGGGGGGGGGTTGATCGAAAGCTGTATCCTGAGCCCGCGAAGCGATCCTCGGAGCAGAGGAGGGACACACGCGAGACGGAGTCCCTTCTCACTTTGACGACGGATCTTCTGGTGCCCCGCTTCCACAGCCCACCATCGATGAATCTTGTACGAAAATAAAATAAGACCTCGAGTACTTTTAAGCTCGGCCTGTCATTGGCAGGCCTCTCGCGACGATTTTTCCATCCTCGGTAATCCACCATTGTCGATTAGAAACCCATCATTTTGTATCGCTATTGTTCAACTCGATTTGGTGACGTTACAATAAACGAAAAGAAAAAATGTCAAACTTCTAATGAAAATAAGTTTTGTATATTTAATTGAATTTAACTCTACGTGCCTACATGTATATACATTCACAATTGTATAGAGTGGGGTTGAAGTTTAGGATACATTTGATAATTTGATCAAACCGATTAATTTCCTGATTTTTCTCTGACAGATTTGAACAACGAAAATCATGTAAAATGGGTTCAGCCGTTTTTTTTTATTATTAGCGATTAATAAAAAATCTGGAATATTGTGGATAATAAAGAAAAGAAGAAAGTGAACAACAAATCGTAACGTTCCAACCATGTAAACTTCAATCTCATAGGATAATATTTATCATGGCGAAGTTTGCGTTTTAGTTGTTTTTTCATGTTTTTACTGACTTGTAACTGTATATATATATTTTTTTGTTTTGCCTATTTGAATTTTCTATTTTTGAACGAGTGTTTCAAAGGCACATGTGATAATTTAAGTAACACCAAATATAATAAATAAATACTCGTTTAATAATAATTCAATTAACGCTAAATACAATACATATCAGCTTATTTAACATTAATTTGAATCATGCAAAAGAATATAAATATTTAATAATTACAAATTTCTCCAATAATCTTTTACGTTGCAATTGTCAATTTCGTTGATATTCAGTATTCGTAAATGTTTATCCCCGATAATTTTCGGAAGGCTACGTTTTTCGAGTGATACGAAAAACGATTTTCATCCAATCGTTTCCGTTTTCGTTTGTTTAGTTTTTATTATGAAACGTGAAAGAAATAAAATATACAAGGATACGTATTGGTACTTGAGAGGACGATAATTATTTACTTTAGTGACTTTTCCGAAAAAACCGAGTCTGAAATATTTTTTGCCTTTTTTTCATTGATTGGATTATAAATGATAATATTGAGTCGGGTAAGCTAAAATCCACCTACCCATAAAGAGTTATGGGGTTTCAAAGTTCGAGGAAACATATCATAAAATAAGGCATGAATTTTTTTGAAAAAAGATTCCAAAATGTCTTTCGGCTATTGTTTTGTTAATTGAGTTGTAAATTATGTAAATAATAATGTCGAAGGAAACTGAAATTCACTTTTTTCGCCCCGTGAAAAGTAATGGAATTTCGAAATTAGCGCAAACACATTTTTTTGACTTTTCCGAAAAATGAGCCCAACATTTTTTGGTTGTTACTGTCTCATTGATTAGCTCATAAATGATGGCATAGACATAGATTCGCGATGTATTTCACCAATTGCCATAATCATTTTCCGGAAAAGTCACTTTTTGATATTTTTGACATTTTCCGGAAAAGTCGGTATATAATTACCGTGAGAAATCTAGATTTGGCTTTTGTCGCCAATGACTGTAGTCCGGGAACGTTGAAACCGCGAAGATCATCCGGCAGAGAGCGCGCAAGATCGGCGTGGTTTGTGTATAGTCCGCCGGAGCGGCTCTTCTGTATTCTGTCGGCACGATTTCTCAGTCCGCGCGTTTCAGTTCCACAGTGTTGATTCGGACGGCGCGGCGCGAGTTTCGAGTCCTCGCGCTTCTCTCGTTCTCAATGACAGCTGAGAAAAAAAAATCCTTCGAAACGAGTTGAAACGAAAAAAAAAAAATTATAAATGACAGTGTCACGTGTGTCATTCTCAGCCGTGCGAGTGTCTGTGACCGTGTGTGCAGTGTGATCTACTTATCATCGGTTTTTCTTTTCGCTTGCCCGGATCGACAAACGTGAAGGGAAAAACGAAAGATTTATTGTAGGGAAAAAAATGAAAACGTAGAAAAAATGTGCACAGGATTATTGTAACGGAAAATTGACAGTTATCGAGCGATCGACTGATCAGTAAGATTCTCGAAATTTAAACTGAATACAATCAAAATTTTGATGAATTTGTCATCTTAAATATTTATGTCATTTACGTTATATAGTATTTTTCGATGAGAGAAAAAAAATAGCGAAAAAGAAACGATAAAGAATAATATTTGTTATTATTATTAACAAGGGAAAAATGTTTTTTTTTTTGGAAAAAAGGGAGGAAGAAAGAATAACTTGTTTTTTTATTAACTAGAAATTATTGTTTTTCGTAAAAAAGGGAATGAAAGACCGAGAAAACAAAATGAATTCGTTTATTAATAAAAAATCATATTCTTTTTTGTTCTTTTTTTCTCCTTTCTTCGTGTCTTTTCTTCCTTTACTATTGTACGGATAATTCACGTACATGGATGTGTACATATATTCATATATACAGAAATCTATTAAAAAATATATATTTTATATCAAATATATATATATATATATATATATATATATATATATATATATATATATATATAGCTTCATACACATACGT